>WAAD01016817.1:55871-99707 GCA_013389945.1 Fregata magnificens | reverse complement strand
CGTTTTCTGTTTGTTCTGCTGCTTTTCCTGAAGTCGAGTGGAGAAAAGTTAAAAGATACGCAAGGGAGAGACAGCTGAAACCAGCTGAGAAATGTTCTTTTTCGTAAGCTGCAGTGATTTTCGGGTTGCATCTTAGATGCTGCTCCCAGATCAAAGCTGCGCCTGAATTCATAAGTGGAGTTTATAATGGAAAAGAGCACATCTTGCATATATTTTCTGCCTCTTTCATCTGTACCAGAAAGGTGTTTTTGAGGAATTTAAGAAACTTGTTCTTGGNGTGTTTTTGAGGAATTTAAGAAACTTGTTCTTGGTGTTTATTGTTTTTGTTCACAGCAGTTCTTTCCTAGGATTCTCTTCTAATCTGTTAAGTAAAAAAAAAAAAAAAAAAAAAAAGAAGTTGCAGAGCCAAATGTTCAGAAGTTAGAAAATGAAGTTGTCTGCATGTTTTTATGACATCTTGGCATCTAGATGTCAGGATATAATTGCATGCTGCCTCTTACGACAGGACCAGTGCCTCATATAGTGCACAGAATGGATGGATGCTGCTAACTGCATGACCGGATGTTTGATATTTTGAATTATCCTCATTGTTAAGTGTTGGCCTTAGGCTTTATTTATTGTGCACTATTCAAATTCTGATCTGAAGACAGAATGATTAATTTCCTCATGGACTGTCCTATGGCACTCATCACTGTATTAGTATTAAAGTATTCTAAAAACACTAATTCATTCTTACAACACTCTGTGAAATGGCAGTCATGGTACTATCCCCATTGGGGAAAGTAAGCAGGGACAAAGTAAAATGTTTTTGCTAATTGTTTGAATACTTAGTTTGAAAGAGACAGGGTCTGGTTTTTTTCAAAGTAGTCAATACTGTAGCATTCATTTGTTTAAGTATCGGTTCCCAGTGAGTCTGATTTCAGTAGTAATTGTGCAGTAATTTTGCACAGAACATGACATTTTTACATTAGACACCTAGAAGACAAAGGACCTGCAATTTCTTATGACAATTAGTGACATCTTTGGTTTCATTCCCTGGTAAAACATTGAAGATCCGTAATTCTTACAGGAGTCTTCAGGCCATTACCTATTTCATATTATGGCCCAAATTTGTTTGCGGATCATATGATATCCTGCGAATGTGAAAAAATTAATGTAGGATTTGAGTCTGAATGCATATGCACAAGGAGACGGAAGTTAAGTTGCAAAACCAGCCATATTTCAGGCACCTCCTGCCTTTCTTGAGGGTTGAAGTTAACAATATTAATGACATTTAATGAGAAGGTAGTGTGTTTGAGGAAATATTAAATAGTGTTTTCTCCAAAATCTTTTTGAAACTTAGCTTCAGCTTTTAAAAGAACGTTTTCTGGGAGAAGTACGCATTTCCTCTATACATGTAGAGCCAATTTTTGAAATTCATGGTAGTAGAACTTGCAATGTGACTTATTTTCCTGCTTTTTCACTATAAGCATATTCATTGTTCTGTATAAATTACACATCATGTTAATATTGTAAATTTCCTTAAGCTGGTATTTTCAGTGCTTTTGCCAGATATTTGAGCAAAACAGAAGAAACAAAGAACATGAGGTTACTGCTGCCTGCTAGCCAACTATTTTGGGACACTCATTTGTGCTCTTAAACTTGTAATAGTTGTCTTTTTTTTTTTTAAAGTCTGTGTTTGGGACTGAGTAGTCTTCTGCCCAGGATGGCAGACCAGAAGGCCTGAGTATGTTAAGAAGCAAGAGTCATTACTAGTGCATGTAAGCATAGTTGGGTTCATTTTATTCCTTTTTTTGAAGGAGCAGAGTTTACAGTATTTTCTTGTTCTGTTGACTATGTTTGTTTCTGCAAGGATTGGATAGGTATTGCCATGCATTCTATGCTGTTTTCCCTTTTTTGTGCTGCTAGGTATTGCCTCCATTAAGAGATGTATCAAATCGTCCAGAAGTTGGCACAACAGTGAGAAACAAGCTTGTGCGCCTTATGACACATGTTGACCTTGGAGTAAAGCAAATTGCAGCAGAATTTCTTTTTGTTCTTTGTAAAGAGAGAGGTAAAAATTACTACCACTTCTCCCTTTTATATAAGGTCTTGCTGTAATTAGTATATTTGCCTCTTGCTGTAACTCTCGATTCTTTTAACGCTATGGTGGTTTTTGTTTTGTAGCTGAATATAGCTGAATAATTTTCTGTATCATTCTTTGCAGTTGACAGCTTGTTAAAATATACAGGCTATGGTAATGCGGCAGGATTGCTGGCAGCAAGGGGCCTGTTAGCAGGAGGAAGAGGAGATCATTGGTACTCAGATGATGAAGATACGGATACAGAAGAATACAAATCTGCAAAGCCAAAGTATGGTATTGTTTTCAGTTCTGCATATCCTGTTGCAACTTAGATGTTTTGACATAATTTTTTTGTTTCACCTTTTCCAAAGAGGCTAGTTTGGGAATTACATGTGCTTATATGAACTACTGTCTTCTGTTGACTTTATGGTCTAATTATTGAGAAACCAGCCTCTAATAGTGACCATCATATAGTCAGATGGCTGCCAAAGAAAAAAAAAAAATCACTAAAAGAATGATTTAACTTCAGTAAGGGGAACTATGTAAAAATGAAAACTTGTCAAAAAGAAATAAGGGATGAAAATGAGAAATGTTGGTGTATGGTCTAGGAGCAGTTTAAAGATGCATATTAGAAGTTCAGAGTACATGTGTGTTCTCCATTTAAATGGATAATTAAAAAGCTGGAATTGTTAAATGTCAGTAAAGGAGGCTATCGGAGACAATACTGTAAAAGAGTAACAAAGCAGGCCAAAAAGGTTTTGAAGAGCAGCTTACTAGAGGCATTAAGAATAAAGAGGACCTTCTTCACAAGTTCATCAAAAGCTGGAAGCCTGCAGTATGTATATGGTCATTAGATGGTTGAGATGTAAGTAGGCAGAGGAAGGGCGCAAGTCCATAGCAAAAAAGCTAAAGGAATTCTATGCATCGTCGTAACTATGAGGAAGTTTGAGGGAGTTCTCAGGTGGGATCTTTCTTTACAGACTATGAGTCTGAATAACTATTTAAAATTCAAGTATGAAAAGAGATTTTTGAAAAAATAGAGCAAATTTTGGAAAAAAATTATAGTAACAAACTTAGCAAGGATGGCTTTTGCCCCAGATTTTCCAGGAACTCACATGAAGTTGCCAAACTACTAACTATTTTTTGCAGGGTATATGTCTGTAACAGAGAAAATAAAGGTGTCAAATGTGGCTTAAGGTTTTAAATGGGACTTTGTAAAAAAGGAACAAACCAGTAGGTCTAGTTTCAGTCAGTCAGATTGCCTGGTACTAAAATTTTCCTAAAGAATCGAGTAAGTCACATAGGTAAATATGGAAGGAGCAAAATAACTTCTGTAGAAGTCACACCTCAGGAATCCAATCTATTTGTTTGAAGGATTCAGTGATCATATAGAAGCTCTGTCTGTTGATTTTTATTAATTTTAATTGATTTGGTGTTAGAGGCTTCAGTTTGTGCTGTTACATCTATGATTTGATGACATTTTAAGCAGGTTCTGAAATTGTTGATAGTGGGCATCTGAAGCATGTTATTTTTCTGCTTTACTCTGTTTTCCTTGAATTGAATTCTGGGCGGGAGTGTTCATCTGCTCGAGGGAAGGAAGGCCCTGCAGAGGGATCTGGATAGGCTGGATTGATGGGCCGAGGCCAGCTGTATGAGGTTTAACAAGGCCAAGTGCTGGGTCCTGCACTTTGGTCACAACAACCCCGTGCAACGCTACAGGCTTGGGGAAGAGTGGCTGGAAAGCCACCCGGCGGAAAAGGACCTGGGGGTGCTGATCAACAGCCGGCTGAACATGAGCCGGCAGTGTGCCCAGGTGGCCAAGAAGGCCAAGAGCATCCTGGCTTGTATTAGGAATAGTGTGACCAGCAGGAGTAGGGAAGTGATCGTGCCCCTGTACTCGGCACTGGTGAGGCCGCACCTGGAATACTGTGTTCAGTTTTGGGCCCCTCAGTACAAGAAGGACATTGAGGTGCTGGAGCGTGTCCAGAGAAGGGCAATGAGGGTGGTGAAGGGTCTGGAGAACAAGTCTTGTGAGGAGCAGCTGAGGGAACTGGGGCTGTTTAGCTTGGAGAAGAGGAGGCTGAGGGGAGACCTTATCACTCTCTACAACTACCTGAAGGGAGGTTGTAGTGAAGCGGGTGTTGGACTCTTCTCCCAAGAAACTAGCGATAGGACGAGAGGAAATGGCCTCAAGTTGCGTCAGGGGAGGTTTAGACTTGACATCAGGAAGAATTTCTTTACTGAAAGAGTGGTTAAGCATTGGAACAGGCTGCCCAGAGAGGTGGTGGAGTCGTCAACCCTGGAGGCGTTCAAAAAGGGTGTAGACGTGGCACTCCAGGGCCTAGTTTAGGAGTCATGGTGGTGTTGGTTGGCGGTTGGACTTGATGATCTTAGAGGTCTTTTCCAACCTTAATGGTTCTATGAATTACACAGACATGATTAGGTATATGACAGGGGGTTGTGGCTCATTAAAAGATTCTTATTAAGGAACACGAATGAAAGACGGGATTAAATGTAGGAGAAGTTACAGGAATTATGTTGCTTCTATGCTAAGAAAAGAACTCTAAAACAGGAGGTTTCTTTTTTATTTCTGCACTTTGGGATTTTTTTTTTCTTGCTCTCTTGTCTCTGCTCTTCTTTCAAAAGCCTAACATTCAGTTATATGCATATAATTAAAAGTATGACATCTATTTAGTTATAAAAGCTGACACTTAAATGAAACATTCAAGACAATTTTCAGTTGCTTTATGCATCTGATTTTCTGCATTGCTCTTAAATGTTTGTGATTAAACTGCTTGAAAAGGTAATTTGCCCTGAAAGTGTTCTTTAAAACTACTTATCTGGTTTTGTTACTTACCATTTCTGTATGGCCATTCACTTGTTTTAACAGTGAAAATAACTGGCCTTGTAAATTCTCAAAGTAACCTTAATTTGGTTTGAGCAAAAATCATCATGGGAGGTGAATAGTAAACTAATTCAATGGTTCTTCATGAATAAGAAAATGTAACTGGAACCTGTCTGTATTTTTTTTAAATAAAGCCTGTACAGAATTAGTTGCAGACATGTATCTGTCATTCTGTTCCCTGTCTATGTCATTATTACTAATGACATTGTCATTATTACCATCATTATTCCCCTGCTTTCAAACTGCTTGTGTATGGGTTATAACATAACAAGTACTAGTGGAATGTGCATTTCTGCGTAGCTAACAAGAAATTAATACAGTGAATCAACAAGATAATATCGTGACTCACAGGGAAAAGGCTACAAAAAAAGGTATAAATATGAACGTTGGCGATTTATAGTAAAAACTTTCATGTGCAGTTCAGACAGTCTTAGTCTTGGTTTCTGTTAGTGTGTTCCTCTCTCCTCCTATCAAGATGATAGACAATGCACATACATATTTCTATAGAAATGTAAACTGTATTGTTTTTCCACCTCCAGCATTAACCTTATTACTGGTCACTTAGAAGAACCAATGCCCAATCCGATGGACGAAATGACAGAAGAACAAAAAGAATATGAAGCTATGAAGCTTGTCAACATGTTTGATAAACTTTCCAGGTATTGTATTATAGCTGCTTTTGAGGGAGGCAGCTCATATCCTGGCTCTTTACTAAGGTCCAGGGCTTCAAAATAGTGCTATAATCAACTTCTTTGCAGGATTAGGACCACTTTAACTGCAGAGAAAAATGTTTAGCACTTCAAAGAAAAGAGTGAGATGTGACAGGACTTCAGAGGAAACCTCTTTTGAAGAGGATTGGGCAGAATCAGGAAGATCTGGTGGTGAGGGGACCTGCCTCTTAAATGGATAGGCTGATAATAACGAAAAGAATTTCTCCTTTTAAACTATGGGACACAACCCAAGCCCAAGGCAAGTGTACTCATTTTCCCCAAGTCAACGAGCAGCATCTTGTGGTAACTACTTATGTCTGCTGCTTATATGAAGGACAAATACAGTGTGAAAATATAGTTGTCACCAGAAGCAATAGATTATATAATAGAGCAATTAAAAGGGAATTTACAATTAAGAATTATTGTGGATCAATTAGAATAAGTGTGAACTGGCTTACAAATGAGCCTTTATAATTTGTTTCAAATGGCTGAGATAATGCCGTAAAAGAAAATGGTGCTTAATGTGACATAAAGGTGTATGTTATTGATAAAGAGAGTTGATTTTTATTTTGTAACTTCGTGCATACAAAAAGGGAACAGACCTGTGCTGTTAGCTATAGCTTTTTTTATCCTCTTTGACTCAATACAGCTAGAATTTGCTGGTTTTTCTTCCCCCATACTTGTAGCCATTTTGGAGTAATTGCTTGTAGTTTGTTTTCTGTGTAAGCAAAGTTTAACATTCTTGAGGAACACTTAATGTGATACTAATTTACTATTGAACTGAGCTTTAGGAACTTAGGTAAATATATAAGCGGATCATTCTTAAAACATGGAAAAACTCAGCAGCTAAGACATGTGTTTGTGTTTTGTGAGAGTCTGTAGATATTCAAATAACAGGATCTTTTGAGAGAAATTCAGCAAACCAAGTATTTTTACATCTCTATTAAAGATTAGGAACACAGCAAAAGATATGGGAGTATCTGGATTTTATATTAGCTGACAAAGGCTGAATTATAAGCGGGAGCAAAAGCAGGGAAGGATCTCAGAACAACTGATCTGAGCCTGTCAGTGAAGTAATTGGATACTTTTTCACATTATTTGCATGGAAAGCAAGTGTAGTATGTTACTGTCTTTTTAATAAAGAGAAGAAAATGCAGTGCACATGTAATCTTAATTGAACTACTATGTAAAATGGAGTGATTGCTATGTAAGTTAGAGAATTAAGATGCTGAACATTAGGGTACCACAATAAAAGGACTACATGGTCTAAAACTTTTTTAAAAGGAAGATTGAGAACGGAGATAAACTTAAGACTGAAGACCAGTCAGTTGCTATTGCTATAGCAGTTACACAAAAAGTCCAAATGGCGTTACTGTAGCATAAGAGCCTTTTCAGTTTGGAGGCTTGGAGACACCTGCTGTGTTGCCTGCTACAAACTGACAATAACTAAGCAGCTGGTGCCCTGTGTCACTACTTATCCTCTTGGTCAGTAGCATTACTTTTACCTTGGGCTTTCTGTGTCAGTTACATCCACCTGCAGTTTCTTCTATAGTACTTAGACTGCAAACTCTTCAGGGCTGGGACTTTTTTTGTTGTAAGGGTTTTGTTTGTTTGGTTTTTAGTATAGTGATTACTGTGGGACAGTGTTGTTGATGTGACCCCCTTTAGGTGCTGTGATAATGTGAATAAAATCACTTGACTGTTCTTCCCACCCTTTTTGTTTTACTGAAAATTGGGGGTGGGGGTAATGCTGGCAGGAAGAAAAAAGAAAGTAAGACTCAGTTTTGGGAGGCTGTGGGATGTTTTTAATGAATGTAATTGAGTGCAATTGTGGGTTTTGCAGATGTTAAATCAAATGGGAAGCTGGCAGCCTTGTCTACGAGAAGAAAGAGTTAGTAACATGCTGATAGTAGTGGGAGTCCCTCCATGTTTTTGGAATTGAACACTTCTGCCTCCAGCTTGAGCCCTTCAGTGCTGGGAGTTTCCAGAGACTTAAATATGCCAGTGGAATGCACTTTTTTCCCTTGGTTTGCAACCTACAGATTTAAACTGGAGGTTGCTTTGATAGGAGTCTTCAGTTGATTCTGGGTTTTGAATCTTGCTTTAAGGCAGACTGTTGGTGGCAGGTTTCCTACTTCTGCTGGTCTTTGTTGTTGTCACTGTAGGAGGGGACATGTACCGTGAACTGAACAGTTTCAGTTTGGTGCAGTGCTTTGCTTATAAGAGGGGACAAAGTTGGACAGGGAACCAACAGCTCCTTCTTCTAATCTTGAATGAGTTTATGTAACTTTATCTGTGTAACTTGAACAAGAGCTTAGAGTGAACTTGCGTGATGTACAGCAAAACTGATTTGCTTGGTACACTTGTATTGTCCCAGTAATGGAAGCTAAGCTTTATAGAGCTAGCATGCTTTTGTTGGAGAAAGGTATGAAAAAAAAAAAGTTGAAGGACTGACAAACTTGCTTCCCTTCCTGACTGATGAGGATAATCAGGCCTGTCTGTCACTGGGGTGTTCTCGATTTGGCTTTGACTGGCTCTGTATTGTTTTTGAAAAGTTACCTGCTGACAGATTGAACTCAGTGCTACTTCATTGAAAAGTTAATGGCTGCTAACTGTGTACACTGTACCCTTTGTACGGGTTTATTGAAACTATAAGTAATAAAGTGGCATTTTCTCCCTTGTTCCATAAGATGCCAGTGGATTTTTGCTCTCCGGGTTTCTCTTTATTTTCAGTGTTGGCACTGAAGATTTGAAAATGCTTTGAGGTGATGTACAACTGATCCATGCTTTTGGTCATTTCAGGTTTTTCTATTCTATTAGGTTGTTGGTGTTTAGGCCTGTTTATGGGGTAATTGACCATTGACAAGGCTAAATGAAAATTAATCACCCAGTTTTGTTTTATCAAAATGTGTGCAGGAAAGCTGAATACTGTTCGTGAACCCATTACCCGTGTCCCAATATTTTAACATAGACTTGGGTTCTACAAAAGCATTTATAGAATTTAATGTTTTGCTCAAATTTGGCTGGGTGAGATTACTTTTTAAAATCATTTTATAAATTTATATATATAAACATTATAAGTGTAAATGAAGATGAAAAATCTTGATTACTGCAGCTCTTCGGAGATGTTGATGTTACTTAGGTAGTTTGCTGGATGCCTGAACTTGGCCCTGAAGCAACGCTGTGGGCTTTGTCTGCAGTGAGGGTCAATACTATCTTGTTGATTCATTGAGAATTGTTTGGTGACTGTAAATCAGTGTCCTCTGTATGTGATGCACATCTTTGAGCTTTGAAAAACTCCCCAAATTGGCAAAAAGATTTAACTCAACCTTTCTTTTTTGCAAAATATCAAGTGAGCCACCTTAAGTCAGTGTTGTATGATATTCTGTCTGTTTATATAATAGATTATTGGAAATACTCTGTGTTAATCAAAATGTCTGGAAAAAATGCTAACATTTTTTCTGTTATAAATGGTAGGTAGAATTGTATATTAATTGACTAATTTAAAATGTCAGGATGCTTTTTCCAAGCCAACCTTGTATTAATAGCAAGAATCCTTTTGCTGATGAAATGGTCTCCAATTATCACAGCTTGGGTTTTGTTGTACATTGAACAGAAGTCAACAAAACGAATATGTAAGAGAACCTGTCTAAATAAGCAACCATACTCATTAAAACCACAAAATTAATCACAGGGTGAATGAAGAAGGCAATGTTACGTAGACTTTTTTTTCCTCCCCTTTCTAATCATAGAACAAAGTAATGTTATATGAAAGGATCGGAACTATTATGTACTACTCAATTATAAGGAGGTGAATAGGTCCCTAACATGCCATTTTATCAAAGGAGCAGACTGATGTTTACAAGATGGCTGTTTCATTACAGACACCATCATTAATTCCATGTGTCAATACTGCCCTATAGCACGTAGAGCAGACAAGAAAGAGTTACCCTTCAAAACAAGGGAATGATTTTTGAGTCCTTATCAAGCTAAATGGCAAGCAGGAAGCTAGAACTTGTATAGATATATTTGAAGGGATTCTTGGGAGATCTGGAAGTGGAAGAAGAGAATGTATTTTACCAACTCTTTAATTATGGTGTGTTTCTAAGTACACTCGAATAGAATGCTTTGTTTGCATTAGAAAAATGAATATGGCAAGAAGGCGTATTTGAGTATATGGGAGGTCACATCAGGATTTTCAAATATGTGTAAATATGCACATTGTATACTTGTATATATCCTCATGGATGCAGAATTGTTCCCACTGCCACCTACTGGGCTGAAGCGATCTCTCTTCTGCCCTATAGATGTATCATAAACATCCAGTTTCTGGACAGTGAACTGTCTTCTGAGGCTATACATGCCACTTTCTGGTGCTTCCCTTGCCACCTTGTATCTCACCTTAAACAGTAAGCACATCCTCAGCTAGCCCAAGTTGTCAGAGCTCAGTTGAGGTCTCTAAGCAGCCAGTGGTAAATGGGCAAATTGCTGAGACTGGCAGAGCTGAGACCGTTCATACCAGGTAAGGATCAGCTCTGTGGGCTCTTGTGTGGTGCTGAAGTTAGCTGAGTGATGCCTCTTGCAGTCCTACCCAAAATTCTGTTATTCAGCAGATAGTTGTTCCAAACTTCTGAAGCTAGCTTTGTAGGCAGCCCAGATCTTTTCATCTGTCTCCCTCTGTATTTTTCCTCTTTGAAAAACAGGAATTAGCTTGTGTAGTGTTCAGAGCTTGCAGTCAAGTGTTCACAGGTGAAAGGATGACAAATGTTTTACACCATTTTAGGACTAGATTATGGTTATGAAAAAAATAGGCTGATCCCTGCTTCTCCTCCTACCTCTTCTTTTGGTGGCCTAGAATATTTCTGTCTTCATACGGTTCAGTTTTACTGGGTAGCATTTGTCTGAGGAAGGATGTATGGAGTTCAGCCTCCTCATACAGAGAAAGAACAGCGAACTTGTAACAACTGTCATTCATCCTGTTCAAGGACTTGCAGAGCAGGAAGCTCATGCAGGAACAGAAAGGTAATTGATAAACATCTTTGTTATTCTATGAAATGCGAGATCAGCCTAGCTGATGGTTAAAGCCTAGAGAGGAGGAAGTGCATTGAGAATGAACCTCAAATGCAATACAGCAGAGATAATAATGCTGCACTTTGAAACGAGTACAGCGAGCTGAGAAACAGGCTTTTGAGCATTGCAAAAGAAGATACAAATGCACTTCAGTGACTCAGACTTCTACATTACATGTCATGCAAAACTTGGTGCATTTATCCCCAAAAGACCCCCACAAAAAACACAGACCAAGACTTGTGCATCTGGATGTGTCTGGTCTATTGCATCTGGTGTTCAGTGTCTCCGCAGATGACTCACCAGGAGAGAAAAAGTTTCTATCAAGTTCTGGAGTGTTTGTAGCAGGATGTGAAAGTGAAGCATGAAAGGGAAGTTGCAGAGAAAGAGCTATTTATAATTGACAAATGATGAAATAGGACTTCTTGACAATATTTACAGATATAAGTATCCTTATGTGAGGAGAGGGAGGTCCCCACATAAGGGGACCTTGGGACCTTGTTTTCCCATGTTTCTCTTTTTCTTGAACTGTTTCTTTATCCTTTACTAGCCAATATAATTTATTTATTACCAATAATAAATTGTAAATGACTAGTAAATGACGTGATTCTGTGACTTCTGGCTGCAATGTTAAATGTTGCAACCTAAGAGTATGCATTGTGGTTTTTAAAACAAAAATCCTCTCAGCTTAGAGGGCAAGCAAAGGTGATTTCATTCCTTGTAGCTATGTTTTTACTTTTAGGACTTAAAAAATATGAGCAAGGACTTACTCTTCAGGTTATTCTTCTCCAGAAGTAAGTGTATTAGATCACTTGAGGCTTGAACTTGAGTAAGTGGCACTGAAGAATTGTTGCAAGACTGATTACAGATTTCAAGGGACACTTGTTTTGTATTATGGTGTTTAAAGTTTAAAAGCCAAAAAGGCCTTAGATGTATAGGGTTTTTTCCTGTGAAAACAGTCTTTGCTATTAGACGCAACTCGAAAGCACTCCAGCTTTGCCTTTGGGGGACAGCTACAGCAGGCAGGGAGGGTTCTGGTCCTGTTTGGACACTGGATCTGCAGTCTTCATTTTTTGAGCCCTTTTGAATCTGATTTCGAGTATTCTTTTGATCTCTTCTCACACACATCTCCAGCAGATACTTGAAAACTTTAGAGTGCTCTCATTTGGGCAGAATCTGCATACTATAGATCACATTACCTGAAGGAAGAGGACTTGCTGTCAGTCCTCAAGTATGGCAAGCTATCTCCAGTCTATTTAAAGATAGATCCTACTCTTACACACACACACACACTCACACACACACACACACAGGCAGAGTCCAGCCTGTGCTCTTCAAGTATGGTAATTACAAACCTTCTTCCCTGACCCCCAGCTTCCCACCCAGACCTGGCTAGCCAAACCACAGCAGTTTCTCCAGGTCCAGTTTCTCATGTTTTGAAATGCCGCAGGCACTGGGATTTGTGAGCTTATCACCATAGTATCAGATTGCCACATCTGCACAAAGAGCTGCGTTTCTCTTGCTGGTCTCTGCTCTTCCTGAGCAAAAAAGACTCTTGGAGACTTAATTTAACTGCTGCTTCACTGTACAATATCTAGCATACGCATGCCATGTAATTCAGATGTTGCCTTTCTTGTTGTTCCTATGGCTGTATTAAGGTTAGATTGCCAGCTGTGTACAAGCTATTTTGGTCCCTTTTTTCAGCCAAGGTAGTAGTGCAGACCAGGCAGAGAGCTGGTGAAATGCCTTTGCTTCCCCACTGAGTGATGGAGTTTTATTGTCTGTGGCTTGGGAGGGTGGTATATGTGTGTTAAATCGGCAGTTTTACTGGGCTGCCTTTCAAGCGAGGGGTAAATTGACATCAAGCCTCCACGCCTTTATTTAAGGTGACTCCTGAATATTTAGAGGTATTCTCCGTTTTTTTTTTCCAGCAGAAAATCAAAATGTTATCTTTGCCCTTACAGCTTTTGCCATAATCCACATATAAATGAGGTGATAAAAAGTAAGGATTAAATAAATCTTTGCTAATACTTTTTGATTGGCTTAATCAATAATTAATCATTTCTTAGATGAGGGTGTAGCTTGTGGAGTAGATATAATTGGATTAGCTGCTGAGAGGCCTTTGGAGCTTTGAAGAGATTAAAATGGCTGTCAATCCTGTAATTAAACTGCCACAAACAAAAGCAATAGTATTAGAATCAGTCAGCTTTTTTTAAATGAATCAACAAGTACTTACACACCCCTAGTAGTGGTGCGGGCAGAGTAACTGAGTTATTTCCTTCAACAAGATGAATATGTAGCAAATCATTGTTTTAATTGCCTGGGCATATATTGGCCAGAATGGCAGGTGAAATTTTAGGAAGAAATGGCTGTCAGAGAATGCTTAGAAAAAAAGCTAGTTTGTGTATCTAAAACAGTGAACCTGCTCCTTGTCTTGAGCCTATTAGGCACTGACTTTTCATGGTGTCTTTAATTGGCTAAGTACGTTTGGCCTACATGAATGAAGTCTTTATCTGTCCTGCTCTTCCCCTCCCACCTATTTTGGAAGGTTTTTTGTTCCCCTTTCTTCAAAACAGAGGGCTTTAGCAGAAATAACTTCCTTTTAAAGGCTCATTATGTGCTAAAGCATATACTGCATGTGACTGTATTATACACATGTGAATTGATATGTGTGCATATGCTAATATATATTCTTTTTTTAAATCTCTTACAGAGATGAGCTTATAAAACCAATGGGAGTGCGGCCGGATGGTACAATGGCTCCTTTGGAAGAAGCAGTCAGCCAGTACCATACCAACAAGCAAGACAGTTCAGATTCAGACTAAAGCATCACCTGCTTCACTCTCAATTCTCCTCTAATCCACACTTTTCCTTAGAGCCATGACATCTTTTATCTAGGCATTTTATCCTCACATTAGCAAGCATCACTTTAACTGTTCTATTATTGGGATATTTAAGTGATGGGTCCTGTGGTGTAATGTCTGAATTTTTATTATGTCTGTTTAAAGAACATATCAATTTATTAGTTTATGATCTTTATTAATTTAAAGCTAAACGCATTTCAAAGGGATAAAACATGAAAGTCCACAATGTAAAATAAAATACAAACACTTTAGTTTTCCAGAATCCTGTTTTCTGAACTCTGTAGGTTTTCCCATTCTTGATATTTTATTTTTTTGTATTGTCTTGCTGGTCTCTCCCTTTATATAATTGTAATTAAAGAAGCGTGTTTACTTAATGGCATTAGGAGCAGAGGGTGTTTAAACTTAGACGTCTGACTGACCTTGTGAAGCTTCTTTAACTGGCATTCAGCAGTGATTTCAGGGCTACCCTTTTTAAAATGTCATTGGATTTCTTACTGCTACACACTTCTGTGGTTAAGCTGCTGCTTAAGATTTTACCAATGTGTCAGTCCCTGACTGCTGCTAAAATTACCTTTAAACTGGGAACAAGATGTTGTATGTCCTCCCTCCCTCCCCTGTTAAGACCACACGAATATACACAGCCGCCCCCCCCTCCCCAAAAATCTTTGGTTAAGTAAAAACATCCCTATTCAAAACAGCATTCAAGTATGTACACTTAAATGTTGCCATGAATGGGAGTGGACTAAAGTGAAGTGCATGTGCAAGTGTTTTACTGAATTGGGGCCTACTTTTGGAGATTAACGGGTATGCCTCACTTGAAGGGAAGTCAAACTAATCAACAAAGAAATATTTCCTTTTAGGGAGAACTTAAGAAGTGATGGGATAGAGAATGGGAAGGTGGGAAGGAGAAGAAAGTGTCACTTTCAACTCTGTACTCTTTAAAAACAAAGATTAAAGTTTTAGGCGTGCTGCACTGCTGTTGTTGCCTCTTTGCCTGCTTGGTTTCTTTCTCTGTGTGTTTCTCCCAGTTACATGAAGAATAATCCATGTCCTAGTTTGTCATTTCTTTTTGTTGCTTGGAAGCATACACATGCCATTCCTTGTGAACCTTTCAGAGGCTGGTGAAGGTTCTCCAGTTTGTTTTCTATGACTTGACACTGGTTCCCTGAACAAAGGAAATTTGTGTTCAAAGACCTTGTAAAGGGAGGACTTGGTATGAAATCATGCTGTGGTTTCCTATGTGAGGAGCTTCCACAGATCTCCTCAGTCTTCCGAAAGGACTAAAAAGAAATAATGCACTGCTGTCCTCTCAGCAGTAAATTTGTTTTCTCAAAGGACACTGCCCAGCCATAGCAATGCCCCTTTTTAAAAAAAACCAACCAAACAAACAAAAAAACACCCCAAAAAACCAAAACAAACAAGGGAACTTAGGAACATTAATTCTATACATTTCTGTAAGCAAGGACCTTTCTGAATGTTAAAATCATCGATGTTTTGGGTTATGACTTGACTTGGGCTAAATTGTCTGCTGCATCCACATGGAGCATCACAATTTGCACAGGGGGAAAAGGAAGCCAGCTACTGCTTCCACACAGCAATAGCTGAAACAAAACCCATCAGTGTATTGATAATACTGTAATCATACCTATTATGTATGAATCCAAAAGGGGGAGGGAGGAGTTGTCCAGGAGCAAAAAATATGCTTAATTGCATCTAAGCTGGGTCTCAAAAATGTAATTCTGGGTTTAGCATCAACCACTGACTGCTCTGAGCCCAGCGCAGGCAAGTATTAAGTGCACTGCAGGTGCAAAGAATTTATGAACCCTCCCTGAGCAGCAAAACTTACCTAGCTCTGTTAATGAGGAATTGCGTCCTGTCTTGGTATCAGCTGAGGCTGTTTCTCCAGGCTGGAGAAGCAGTTATTTCCATAATAGGCTTCTATATGGGTTGCTATAGAGGGATGAGTACAGAGCATGAAAAAGAGCAAAAGCCATTTGTTGCTTTACAAGTTGTAGAACGTGGTGTAGAATTAGGTGGCTAGAGAGATTAATAAAACAATAATGGCTCCAGGGACCTCATCACAAATGATATAGCATGAGTCTTTTGTGGTCTGGCTCCTGCCAATGGCAACAGGGCAACAATAGTTGCAATAAACAGTTCTTTTTAGTTTATCTTGGAAAATACATGGTCGTAGTAGGTTTTACAGACATGAGATGCTGCTTCAATTAAAAAGAAAAAATGAAGACCAAGCATAGAAGCTTCTGCCTGAATGCTCTAGCTCAAGAGTGATTTTCATAGTTGGGTTGCCTGTAGTGGGAGTCCAGGTTGATCTAGTTAAATTAATAACTTTCCACTAGTGCAGTATCCCAAAGCATCTCTTGTTCCGAGATGATAGTTTGTGGAAGGGGTGCTGCAAGATTTTTGGCTCATCTTTGAAATGTAATATAGGTCCATCCTTAGCTGCACCAGCTGGAAAATCTTGGGACAAAGCTCCTCCAACACAACAGTGCATCTGCTTCCTTACGTGCTGTATGATGTTTGTTTTCTCTTCAAAGTAACCATGCATGTGTTAAGATTTCTCTTGGATTGGGATTCTGGAGAAAATTAAAGTGATTATTTGGTGGTTTAAAAAAAAAAAACAAAACCAAAACCCACCTCCCTGGAATTCTCTGTTTACTGTGAAATTATGATTTGCTCCCGAGTTTATTTTCAAAGCTGAACCTCCAAAACTGGAGGCTTGGGCAACTTGTTTATACCGGCAAACTGGGCAGTGAGCTTGACCAGTTTGGGGAATGCTATCTCTTTCCTCCACAACAGAGCACAGAGGTGCCGCATCTGTATTTGAATGAGTGTCCGAAGTTCCTGTCCGACGTGACTGTGAGAATCTGCTGCAACCTGTAATGTTTTAATACCTGGTAGTCTGAAGCCTGGAGAGTGATGAAAGGTTTGCAGCCTCTGCTAGCAATAGCTCTGATAGAGTCATTATTTACATATTTGACTAATGCATTACATTCCACATGGTATGAGCTAATCTGTATTATATGAAATTAACAATATTTGATTATATAAATACACGCTTTCATTTTTCCTCCAAAATATTTGAGTATATAGTTGACAGAGAAAATACTGTAATTGGAAAAAGGAATTCTTCTGAGTAAAATGTCAATAGATTTTCTGGTGGTGACTAAAGTTGTTAGCCAGCGGGTTTCAGAGACCTGTACCTTTCATTCCCAAAAAGCCTTTCACAGTCGGTCCCAAATACAAAAACTTGTGTTTCGCTCTTTATTTTGGCATCCACAGTCCGAAGTAACACAGTTCTCATTAAAGCTCGTCAATGATTTGGAAGCTTTGCTTTTCTTTGTTTCCCATTGGAGTTATGAAACAAAAGATGATGGGAAATTGCTGAGATTTGTCAAGAATACTTTGTTCTTTTGCAAAACAGCTCAGATGTATTTGTTTAAATGTTCATGAAAACTTCCTGGCAGGTATTCTCAAATACTAATTGAAACTTTATGTGCCCCAAAAGTGTTTTTCAGGAAAAAGGGACGTTTACAATCCATTAAAAACATTGTTGTGAGAAAATTATCAGAACTTTAAAGAAATTTGCCAAAGAGGAAAACCACATTAGCTTCGAAGTTTTGAATATACAACATTGCTGTATATTGCGTGTGGCCAAAATAGATTTTTCACCCTATATCTGGACTTTTTCCACGTACCTGAAAATCTGCAGTGGCTTAAAAAAACCAAAATAAATAAAAGAGAACAACTAGACAATAGTGTATTTCTCTTATAGTTCTTCAAGCAATAATTTTCCTCTACCTGGGTGAAAAATTGGTTGTCAAAGGTGACTTTAAGGAAGAGAATATTACAATGAAGCTGTCGTATTAGTTGGTTGCCAAGCATCCTAGCCCAAAAGAGGAAAGTAAACCCAGAAGTATACAAGGTCCCAAATCTCCTGAAGGAGCATTCCACAACATTGTCCTTCACCTTATTACCACAAAACAGCTAATAAAATCCTGTGCTTTAATAAGGCTGGCTGTAAAAAGACTGTTCCACTGTTCAAACAGTTGAGAGCCAGACTTTGCCGGTCTTTGATGAGCAGCAAGTTAAACAGCTGCCCTGGTCAGTTTCTTTTCTGGCCAAGCACGGAAAAATGATGATTTAGTGGTAGTACAAAGATGTGGCTCACTTTCAGGCAAAAAAAAAAAGAAAAGAGAGCACAATTTAATTTGGCAAAGGAAAATCTTTGTTATGTTAACATCTTAGTTACTTGGATGGCTCTGGCTCTTATGAAAAGTGATAGGGAACATTTCCTGGTTTCTTTGTGCAAAAACTTTTGCTCATCCTGAAGGTGGTTCTCTCCAAAATCTGTGTTCTCACTTTGGTGATGCAATACTTAGACCAGGAATTTTGTGGGGAAGCAATGTTCTTTTAGCTTTGCCCATGTATCCTCCAGCTGGGTGTGCCTGGGAATGCCAAAGTGGCTCTAGCACGGGCAGCTCAGCGCTGGCTGAAGAGCAGGCAGAAGAGCCTGGAAAGGTATGCTGTCACTCCTTCCCAACCTCTGCTGCCAGCCAGCTGCCTGGGGGTGACCTGAGGGCAGCGGAGGCCCTGCCTGGTGGAGGTGGGACCTGGGAGGCCACCCTGCCTATCTCCTACTGCCTGTGGATAACCAGGGCAGGCACAGGCTGCAGGGCAGCCAGGTGGATGAGGGAGATGCAGGTGGTTGCATGGCACGGAAAATGGTGGTAATTGCCTACTTGCAGTAAAGCTGAGTGTTTTTCAGGGCTCCTCCTCTCACCACCAGCACCACTGTCTGCAGGTGAGTCCACTTAATCCTCTGCTTTTACCTGTTACAGGCTTGGGTGTGCCTTCATTAGGGTATTGCCTTTGGTTGCAAGAATCAGTAACGCTTTGCCTGTTGCATGTCTGTCCCTCGTTTTGGAGGTGCGCTGTACCTCTGTGACTCGCTTTCCTTCTTGAGAGCGAGCCCCCATTCCTCACTCTATACAAGTGAGGATGAGGAAGAGGGGGTCCCACAAGAAGGGACAAAACTCATTTGTTGGCAAGGAGGTAGGAGCAGCCATCTCTCCTGTCTATGCAGTGCCGGAACCACTTTCAATTCCACCATTAGACACTTCTAAGGGCCAGGCTGTCCCACAGCTACTCCCATCTCTGTGGCCTCAGGCTTGAGGACAGCAGATGCAGTCTGACAGGTGGGGGGAAAAAAAAAATCCCCAAAACCTGACCATCGCCATGTCCAATGGACCACCGGTCCAACATCATCATCTGACAGCGCATGGCTTGGGTCATCTCCCTGTCCTGGCTGGGAGCTACAGGGTCCAACAGGATCAAGTAAGCTCCTCAAGCATCCCGGCTTTCTCTAGAGCAGGCATGAGTGCAGATTACTGAACTGCTGATGTGCTTGGGAACCGATCCCTCCGACAGCATGCCAATCTCTGTGGGGTACCTAGGCAGGCTTTTAGAGGTTGGTGGGGAAGGAATTATTCAGACCACCCATCTTAGCTGGCTAAATTACCCGGGTAGTCTCTTCAAACTCCTCTCCAGTCATGGATGAGAGGGAGGACAATTCAGAGTAAGGCTAATTTGGGTGCACTGAATGACCCTCTGCAGGAGCTTTGCTTTCCCTCCCTCGACTACAGAGGGAGCCTGGGGAGACCAGCTGGTTACATTTAACTGCTAAATTGGTTGCCAAAAGATGGGTGGTGAGAATTCCTTCCCATTTCCCCTTTGCCATAGACTGCACTCTTCCCAGAGCAGGATGCTCACTCGCTCTCTCCTGCACCTTCAGAGAGCGCTCAGTGCGGTGGGATACGGGCCCCCGGGGACCACCACAAGACAAACGCTGCATCGCAACGGTTGATAGGTACTGTATATTGGGTGTAGGATTTCATGGACTTTTGCTTAAATAGATCCTTTAACGCAGCTTTGCTTTTGGGAGCTTGTTTAACAACTTGCCTTGGTATAAGCCAAGTTTTACATATGTTCTGAAATTTAAAAAGCGAAGTGAAACCTCAAGCAAAAATTGTAATTAGGGAGGTACAGATAAGAGAGAGAAAAGACTTACAAGGTCTCTCCAGATGTTACAAATGGAGAGGAAGGTGAAGCCATTCAAAATAAACCCTGCTGAGATTGCCCCTTCCTCTTTGCCTGATAAACCCATTATAAATTAAAACAAAAGCAGCCAAGAGCCGCAGGCTTCAGGGCATTTGTAAGCCCTGTTTTACCTTTTAGAGCTTGTAACAAATGCTGACTGTGGGCGTTAGTCCTCATCTAATCAAAAAGGCCAATTCCTCATTCAGGAAGCTTAAAATACAGGTTTCTGCCATATAAAAACCAGCAAGTGTGAGAATCGAAACCTGAACCTAAACTACCAGGATTCTAAGGCTTCAGGATTGTTTTATCCTCAAGAAGTGATCTTTCCTGGTAAATCAGTGCTGCGGCACATCACACTTCCAAAGGCATTTGGAAAAACAGTACTTCTTTTTTTTTTTTTTTTGTTTCCCTTTTTGAGAAGAGAGTAGTGACTGCCTAGATTCCCTCCTGTTTTCTCAGTCCCCAAATGTTCATAACACCCTGTTGGGGAGGAATAATTCCCATCCAAGTTGTAAAACACACTTATAAGTAGATGGGAAAAGCATGAACAGAGCTGTACGGAAAACAAAACCGCCAGGAACAAGATCTTATTTTGCATGCTTCTCACTGTTGTATTTCTGCCCCAATTACCATATTTTAAAGACAAGCCTTTTTAAAAAAAAAAAAAAAAATTCTGCTATCTGCCTGAACTGTTCTCAAGCTTTGAACTTTTCCATCCTTTCTATTGATTATGGCCAAGTGACCCATATTTAAAAAGCATTTACAATAAAATTATAGCACTTTCTTTTGTGCTGCCGGCTTTCCCAGTGAAAAGCTAAAATGTTTTAAAATTGTCACTTTTTGACAGAGGTAATGGCTGTAATATATTTAGTCTCTTCCCCCTTGTTGTGCTTAAAATGGCTATGCTAATAAAGGGCACAGCTGTCGATACTTTATGGCCTGCTGGGGGGAAGAGGGGGAACGAAGGCAAAAAACAGATTGACTGTGTGTCAACAAATGCAGCTGGGAAAGAAAAAAAGAAGCCCCTTGAAGGCCCCTGCAACTTAAAGTCCAAGATAAATGATGTCCCTATGCTTAAAAAAAAAAAAAAAAAAAAAAAAATGGAGGTTGGAATTCAATAAAGGGGGACTGAAAAGGAAACTGCTTAAAACTGAAAGCCTTTTCTCTGCCTCTAGACAGCTTACAAGAGAAATGAGCAAAACTGACCACAGAAAGAGGGTGAGCGGCCAAGAAAGAAAACAAAAGCCTATCCTGGAAAATATATTGCGTCAACGAATTATCTGAAGTGCATTATCGCCGGCGGGCGGACAGTGTACTGTTTAATGGAGATGCGACAACAAACTTTTACATGCCGCTGCCTTTTGGGGAGCAGGCTGCTTTGTGCCCGGGCCGGAGGGGAGGGGAAAGGGGAGCTGTAATTATTCATAACAAATAAATAAGGCCAGGACACGATGGCTGGCAGGGCGCTCGTGAACGTCGCTCCTTGGGGAGCCGGTCTGGGCTGCCCCTGCGGCTCCTGCCCGGCACAGCGGTGCCCTGCGGCCTCGCTCCTCGCGTGCCCCGCTTTAAGGAAGTTTTTCCCCAGAGCCGCTCTGGTATGAGCCTCTCTGGCCTTTGGGAGGCACCGTGGAAAAAAAAAATGATGCTTTTCCCCTTTCTGGTGACAGCAGCTGTAGGAGGAAACGCCATTTTATGTCCTGGCAGCCCTGCAAGGCCTCCCGCCGTTAAACGCTGTGAGCCAGGCCCAGGCGGCCGACACAACATGGCAGACACGGCCCTTCGTGGGCCCACCTGTACAAGCAAGAAATGAGGCCGGCAGAGACCGACTGCTCTACCCAAGCCCTGGGGCGGGGAAAGCCGGTGGGAGCCATGCACCAGCAGGCCGGGGATGGCAGAGGGAGAAGGACCGTTGCGGTTGGGAAGCCCTGCGGGTAATGACTGGCCTGTCTTCGCCACCCTGGCAGCACTGCAGCTGAGTTGACAGCGAGACTCGTCCTCTCCAGAGATTATATACCCCAAGGATGTAGGCAGATGTTTTGACTGTGGTGGTTTTGTTATTTGTTAACTAGTGGCCTGTCTTTTTTTATTCATAGCAATGTATGTTAGGACCTAGCCCTATGCTTCAGATAAAAATGACCCCTCAAATGGCCAGCTGGGAGGCAGAAACCCCCCGGGCTGTCCCCATGAGGGGCTGCGGCAGGTCCTGCCCGGCCAGCCATGGGGGACCTGGGCACACCATGGAAAGGCTTGGGCCACTTCTTGAGGCACGGCGAGAGGAGCGACAGGGTTGTAAGAGACATAGGGATGGGGAGCTTGAATTACTGCAGTGAGGAAATGGCAATATTGCATACAAACCTGCAAGAAGCAGGCAGTTTTCATTCCCTAGGTCATGACGCAGCTTGTTCGCATGGACGCAAACCCATAATAAAATAACGAGTGACAGGGAGCTATTTGTTCATTGTCAATTCTTGGACAACTATGGAAGATAAGGACAGTTTTTCCCAGCCTAAGGCAAAACGCCGTTGTAAGTATGTCGTGTATTTCCCAGAGGCATGTCAAGAGTACGGATAAGGCTATGTCAGTGCCACTGTAGCTCCTGCATCCGCCCGGTGAGAACCAGGGCACTCCTGCTACCTGTTTTGGGCCTGGAAAGAGGCTTTCTGGAAAATAAAGATTTGGTAGGAGGTGAGGCCAGGAGAGCCGATCAGCCTGCAAATAACCTCTGCTTCTGCAGTTGGAGGGTGAGGAGATGCAGTCTGGGGTGGGATGTCCTGCTCTTAGGAACCGTCTGCTCTTCCTTTCACCTTCCCGCTTCTGTCATTCCCTGCCCCCACCAATTTTTTTTAGATTTAGCATTCAAGGCCTTTTTTGCCTGGTTGGTTGTTCCCATTCAAAAACATCTGGAAAAGGTAGTCAGATGGAAAAAAGGGTTATCTATTTTCTCAGCTTCCAAATTTTTGTGTTCTTTTTAACCTCTGCAAATTCTCTAAGAATGGGGGGAAGGAAAAATAAATACACAAAGACAAGGCAAAATCAGGAAATCAGAAAAAATCCTGAAATGAAATGTCAAATTTTTACTAAAACAGCAGGACATTAAAATGGCACAGAAAGTTCTCATTTCCTTTGGTAATTGTTTGGAAGAGTTTAAAAAGGCCATAATTTTTACTATTGCTGCCAGATTTTGCTTGGTAAAGCCCTTGCACCAGTAGAGGTCAATCCCTCCAAGAGTTTCCATGGCTGTGGGATGAGCAGTTTGGCTTTGCTTTTCTTTAGAGAAGAATGGAGTTTGGTGTGGCTGATGTGCAAGAGGAAAAACTGAAAGGTAGCTCTGCCGAAGGACAGAAGAGGTAAGAGATTCCCCACCCGCACTTCCGTTTCTCTGACGTTGCCCTGTTTTGACTTCAGGAAGCAAACTTCCTTGCCTGTGATGGTGACTCACTGTGTGGGTCCTGCTGCCTCTTTGTAGTTGATAGCTGGAAAAAAATGGAGAAAAACAAGAGAAAAATACCTGAGCTCTGAGTGTGTGATACAACTGAGACGTTCAGACAAAGGTTCTCCTGAAGCTGGGTTAAAGGTGGAAATGCATGGTCCCTGCTTATGTAAGAAGTAACGTTATGAGAAAAAGTAACGCTAAAGTTGGTGCAGTGCATATAGCATTACTCTAAGCAGCTCAGCAGTATCATCTGGGCTGTAACTGCTGTTGGAGAACATCGTCCAAAGGAAAATGTCCAAGAGGTTCTTGGAAGACCTGTGGCCCTGGGGGACTCAATGTCTATATCTGTGATTTGGAAAACAACCTGAAAGTGCTGGATATAGCAGAAAGATGGTGTGTAATGGTCAAAGCCAATTTGTTATGCAGAGGCTCCATAATCCCTCTGCACAGGGAATGTGGGAAAGAGCTGTTAGCCATAAGGAGTTGATCCCCTCCGTACAGTGCTGGTGAGACCATGATTGTGGCCAGCTTCAGTGCCCATAACCATGTATCTGCAGAGGCCTGAAAAAGCCAGTGAGATGATTTACGATCATGCTGTTTAGCACACTCAGGGGAAGGCTAAGGCAGGGCTGTGTGGGAGCCAGAGCAGATGTTTTTTGTAATTTTTGCTTTGCAGACCACCACAATTTTCCAGGGGAGGTGCAAACCCGGGATAGCGGCTGTTGAGCTCATAGACTGGCTTTGTTTAATTATCATTTGCAGACTGTTTAATAGGAGCCCGGACACCCCAGGAACCACCAAGAGCCAGAGGTTGACAACCACCAAATATCTCTATAGGAAAAAGGTATATAAAACTTTGATTTATTTAATGAAGCTGAAAAAAACCAAAATAATATTTTATGTGCATAACTGGGCATTGAAGCGACAGACTGTGAGGTCCAGTGGGCTTGCTGTCACCTGAAGCTCTTTGGTTGGTCATCTCGCCTTCAAATCTGGACAGCCAGGCTTGCTGCTGCCATTGGTGTTTCGTGTGGTGTTGTGGGGCTGCAGGCACTCAGAACGTCTGTGCTTTGTACCAATTACTTATAATGCAGGTCTTCATGTCAAAGCCTTTTAGGTATAGTGTCTTCCATAGTCCTTTTAAACACAAAATTCCCAGCAAGCAACAGGTCAAATTTTACCTCTTGTTTTTAATATTTTTTTAAATTTCAGGCACCTTTGCACATTGTCCTCATTGCTTGGTCTTTCAGCTTTAATGGTTAATGTCTTAAATATCTTGTGTCTCAGCCAGAGTCTGCTCTTTGGGACTGGTGTTAATTCTCTTATTTTCAACCCACCTGGTGCGTGGGTCCCTCTGCCTCCCTCCCAGGCTCTTGCGGTCTCTGCTGGTCTCCTTCCACTGAGTGTGGGTGATGGGTGGATTTCTCAGAGGTATCAAGTCACCTAAAATTTAACTAAAGGATGCAGGGAGAGGAGAGGGAAAGGTTCAAGTGTGCACTTAGCCTTTATAAAACAACAGAGGATCCACATTAAAAAGAAATTAGTAAATACCTTACTGCACATAGGGTTTTGGGCCAAGCTGGCACCTTCTTAGATGATACCAGCAGCTGGGCACAGATCTGTAGGAAATGGGTTTTGCTGGTTCTTGTGTACATGAGCAGAGGGTCTTTCTCAACAATTTCTCTGACAATTGTTTCATCCTGCTTAATAGTAACCTGCTTTCTGATCACACTGTCACTGTGTGTAGGTACATGTGTGTTTCCCTCCTTTCCCTGTGCCCCCTCTGGTAGCTTTTAAACCCGCTGGCCAGTTTAAAACACATCTGTCAGCACAGTAAGGGTGTCAGAGATATGACACTCCTACATGTTTAATGAAAATCCATGCCCTAGAAGAAAAGAGAGGTGCAAAATGGGCCCCCACCAAGGGAAAGGCTGCAGTACATGTTTGCAGTTTGCTGGAGAATTTCCCATGTAAATACCCCAGCTCAGCCAGCCCCCAGGTCCCCATCAGACACACATCTGCAGGAGGCCAGATGTTAACCCTTCCAACACACCACAGTAGTTTTACCGTACTGCCTCGTACTGCCTCCCTGCTCCTTTTCCTCTCCTGCCACCTTCTCTCCCAGAAAGACAGCCCCTGGCTTTACCTTGCCAGCTGATGTTTAGAGGCGAGTTTAGAGATGCTTAGGAGACATGTAGGGGATGTGCTAGAGCTCAGGGCTGCATCTAAGGTAGGTGTTTCCTTGCTTCTCTGCTCCAGAGAGCAGCTTGTCCCACTCGGGACACATCTCAGGATGCATGGGGTCTCCGTCTCTCCACTGACTCCAGAGCAACCTGCAGTGGGTTAGGCACCTATTTCTCAGACAGTTAAATCCTTGAGTTTAATGTTAATACTGCCTTTAATTCAGGCAGTTAAATCCTGAGACCTGCTCTTGGCAGATGGTTTTCCGAGGGGATGAGGAGGGCTGTTTTCCATCCCTGCCGCCCCTGAGCTGTCTAGTGAAGTGTGAGATGCTACAGCCCAGGAGCCCGGTGTGGCTGTGTTGACCTTGCCCATGCCATGACCACCGCCATCCCATATTTCTGACTGGAAAGGGGACTCCGACATGGCACAGCGACTTGCTGGCTGAGTGACATGCACACCCACATGCAGGTGCCCATGTGTATTTTTAGCTCTGCTGACAATACTTCAGTGAGTTATGAGATGGCTGGGCGAGATGGATTTGGTCCAGGCTTGTGTCTTTACCACAAAACCAGGCTGTGGTTCAGCACAAGGCAGGCTCTTCCGCCTTCAGCTTGCCCTTAGGCAGGGATGCAGCTGCTGCTGGAGCAATTTGCGGTGTGAATAACTGCAGAGCACAGTCTCCAAATTACCTTCTGCTTGCAGACCCTTGTATTACCCCAAATGAATCTGAGCAGATTTGCAGGGAAGGACATCACAATGCAGGATCCGGGCACTGTGGGAGGATTTAATCCAAACATTTGAGAGAGTCAGAAAGCCAGCTGGATCCTGACAGGAGGGACGTTGGTGCAAAAGCCCTTGCTGGGTTTCTGACGCTCAGAAATCTTCCTAGCAATCTTTGAGCGAGTGCTTTGGTGAGGAACTATATAAAAATACCGAAAGTATAAGTTACGCAACAAGGTGTTTGGGATCACAAGAGAGACCTTGCAAATCTAGCCATGAGGCATTTGCACGTAAAAAAAAATTGCAGCTTCTTTCAGCTGCAACCTAAACTTTGTGCTGAGTTAAATCTCCCCAGCCCTGGGCTGATCCCTGCAGCCCCTCCCGGGTTTTCAAGGCATCCAACAATGAAAGTGAAATCCAATCCCATCCAATTAGAGGAAAATGAATGGCTCATCTACAATAAATGGGCTCTGAATAACAATAAGCCAACAAGAGAGCAATGAACTGGAGACAGAGTACAATCTTCCTGAATGTTAATCGGCAACTAACTCCACAAGCTTCTTAGAGGTGGAAAGAATTGGAGGAAAATAGATTAGGGAAGCTTTAGAGCACATTGCCTTTTAACTGCTTAGGCCTCACATTTTTACCTAAATACAAGAATGTTTCTAATGCTGCCTTTTGCAGGGCAAAGGGGGTGTGTGTGTGATGGGGGTGTTTGTTCTCAAATGTTTTCAGTTTATTTATAATTTGACAAAGTAGGTCCTACTGTATACCCTCTAGTGGTATTTCATGGTTTTATTTATTTGAAAGTCCCTTTTTAAAATTACAAAGTAAAAGGGCAGAAGCCTTGGAAAATGTTTTCTGTAGATGTGAGGATTTGGGGAATGAGGCTGAATGAATCCAGAAGTCAGCCTGAGACTGAAGAGAAGCTGGAGAGTGAAAGAGAAAGGATAAGGAAAACTCTGCAGTTCAGCAGCTGAAGTGCTGTCCGTACCCAGCAGGGTCCCCCGATGCTGCCCGCTTTCTGGTCCCACACAGACACCTTTTCACGCTCTCCAGGCTAATAATACCTGAAATAGCTGCAGAACAGCCCAGCTGCTACTTTCCACTGCCCTCAGCCCCACAGGTAATTTTTGTAAAGCTAGAGAAAATGCAGGATTCCTGACCCATCGCTAAGAGAAGCCCCTGCAGCCACACAGGCTTCATATTCAAGGCAACCAGGCCTCACCAAGCTGAGGTGGGTTGCCCACCCTCTCCATTCACCCTTTTTTTTTTCCCCTCCAGGCAGGCAGAGAGGTTATTCAGCTGGGCCAGCACTGCCATCCCCTCCTGCCTACCTTCATCCACAGGAGGCCAAATCAAAGGCCATGGAGTCCCACTGGCCAGTGTGGGCACCTGATCAGGCACCATTAGGTGACGGCAGGTAAACCTCACTGCAGCCTGGGCACCCACCTCAGCCATGGTGGTTGAGCGTGAAGAAGTGCGTTGGTCCTCCAGGAAGAGAAGCGCTGCTGCGCTGGTGAAGTGCAGTCATGGTGCCATGGCAAAAGAGAGCGTGTGGCGAGGTCCAGCAGCTCACAGCGCTCCTTGCTGCGGAGAGCCTGCACCTTCCTGGTTTGCGGTGAAAACGTTGGTTTTGACAATCCTAGTAGCTATAATAACATATATAATACACACACACACACACATATATATATATATATATACACACACACACAAGCTATCCCTGCTCACTGCTGAAGAAATCTGTCAAGAAATTTCTTGCAGAAATCATGAAAGTAAAGGGCCTTCAAAAAGTGTAGTGATGTGAGGGGAAGATGCCATTGCTGACTTTGAAAAAGCCCTGGAAATGTGACGCATGGTAACACATGCTGTGATGGCCCAGTTTGCAAAGAGGCTGAGACAACGTGTTCCCATCCGTGCCAAGGGGGTCTAATGCCCGAGGGTGCTCTGCACCCTGCGTTCCTCTGCTCCTTTGGTGTCTGCCTATGCACGATCGTGATGATGGCTCCCTGAGAAGGGGGCCCTAATAGCACCTGGGAGGGCTGTAGGGATGGCACACATGGCTTTTCTTTTCTCTGTTGGAGCTGAGCACTCAGCTTTCATGTTCGGCTTGTGCTGCCAGGACTGCTCTTTACCTGCAGGAGGAAGGGCAGGTCCCTGGGGAAACCCAAAGCTCTGGCTGAGAGCAGCAGGGTGCAATGTGGTGAAAGGAGGTAAGGTCAGCTCCCAGCTCCTAAAATAGGTGGTCCTGAGCAAACTGATTTCTACAGCTCACCTACGTAGCTCCTCAGGTATGCAAAGACTGCAGTGCGGGGGCCTTTAGACAGTTAACCGATCCCCATCAACATGAATCGCAAATGCATAGAACAAGCAAAAAAAGGAATAGGGTAACTTTTAAGTTGAATTATACAAAATATCTTTATAACTTATTCTATCAGCAGGGGTTATTGATGCAAATATGTTTCCTGTGTTGCATTCCTTATCACAAATGTCTTCCCAGAAGCAGCTCCAAATTTGGTATCTCATGGCCAAAAAAGCTGGCAAACAGGTCCATAGAAAACCAAAGTACGTTCTTTCTCTGTATGGCAAGACAGGAATTAAGAGAGGAGCCATATCCCCCTTTCCCTCTCCTAATCTGCTGTACAAGCAAAGGGTCGCTCATTGTATTCTTTCAGAGGAGCAAGAATTTGATAGGCATATAGATAAGCTATTAAGTAATATACATGTGGAGCTAAAGGGGATTTGGAAGGGAGAATTATTCATTTGCTAAATTAAATAACAATTTGGTCTCGGCAGCATTAAAATAAATTTCCAAAGGCCATTGTTTGTTGGAACAAAGAGGGGAAAGGAGCTGTTAGAAGCAGTTTACACAGTTCAAATATGAGGGGTTGTGTGCATTAATAAGACCAGCATTGGTGCTCAGCATGTAGCACAGAAAACACTTTTGCTGTAGTGTGCTGGACACGCTCTGGCCAGCATTTGGGAACAGCATCACACCCTGCCAAAACTTAGCATTGAGAGCAAGAAATGCTGAAGGGAATTTCAAATTCCACAAATACATTTTTTATAAAAACTGACTTAGACTGTTGGACCAGGACAAAGCAGTCGCAGTGGCCAGTAGAAGCCCCTGGCTTTGACTATCTGGGGGCAAAAGACTGTTCCTTTCCCTTCCAGCAGCCTCGAAGCACCATCATCCTTCCCCCATCTTCCCTCATCCCCTCAGCAGTAAACATGGAGCATTTGCTGGAGCCTCCCACCTTGTTTGGTTTCTTGGCTTTGGTTGTCACTAATTGCAACAGCGATTCTTTGGTTAGTGTGGGATTTTCAACGCAAGAGATTTGGGAAGAGTTAGGAGTGCTTTGCTCCCCAGATAAGGTACAGTATCACATTTAGCCCAGGCCCAAGCATCTTAAAAATATTAAAAATCTTAGCACTCTAGCCTTATGATGCAAGAACTGCATAGTTTTATGCTCATTGTATGGCAAAAAGGGCATGGCACCAAATGGTTAAATGGTTGGTTTATAAAACCAGATTCTGGTAACTCAATTTACCCAAAACAGCACCATCTGTTCCTCATGGTTATGCCTGTGGAGACAGTGGTACTGCTTATGTAACAAGTTGCTACTCATTGTGGGGGGTCACAGTGAAGGTACTAGGTAGGGTAAGGTGAACAACTTCGATGAAAAAAACCCCATTTTCTGTGAGTTTCAGAGTGGGGATTTTTATTTAGAAGAATAATATCCTGTGAAACCAAATTCCCTTTTCATAGGTGCCCATCATGTTTTCATTCTTTGGCAGAAAGGGGAACCATCTCCACTTGCCCTGTGACCATAACACCTCTGAAGAACCGTGGTCCAAGGGCTGATGTCCCATTTTATTTTGGCGCTGGACCACCTCTCCCATGAGGACCTGCACCAGGAACTCCTAGGAGGCTCCTGCCCCTGCTTCACACAGTGGGCAGCTGAGAAGCCCAATGGATAGATGACCTTCTCCCAGATTCCTCACTGGGTACCTCAACAACAGTGCTCACACATCAGCCCTGAGGTAAGGTGGCTGTGGTTTGGAGACTTAGGGCTGCCCTCATCCCTCTTCCTCATCCCAGCTCCCAATCTCCCTGTGCCCTCTGAGTGGCAGCCTGGCCTGCAGCAAGCTGGCTGTGACATTGGCAGAAAAGCACTTCAAGAACGTGCCTACAGCACAAAGCTAAGCCTTGCCAGGCTACAGGGAGGGCTCGCTGCCAAAATCTTTGCTCGTGGCAAAAATCTCAGTGCCCTGGACAAGGTCTGATCTCCCTGCTCCAGTGGTCATGGTGGGCTCCCCCAGACCCAAAGCATTTTGGCCTCGCGATCTTGCGTCTCCCCTCAGGTCACTTACCAAGCTGAGGAGCCCTGTGTCCATGTGTGACCCAACCCTGGCTGCCCTCACCACATCCACATAAAATGCTTGAAAAGTCTCTTTTAGGTGCCTCCATCAGCTCCAGCTCTATTTGGAAACTAAGAGTCAAAAACCTGTGCCTTTAACCTTGCCCAGTCTTAGCCCCTTACTTTTATCTTCTTTACTAGGGACAGATTTGCCCTGTCATATTTTGTATTCCCAGCCTGCCAAAGAGGCTGATCCCCAGAGCAGAGAGCAAGGCCAGCGCTGCCCTGGCACTCTCACAGGGTTGCTCCTGCCGGAGCCGCCTGAACAAAGCGCTGTTTGAGACCAGCTTTGGCGGCCCATGGCTCCCTACGGGGATCCCTTCCATTTCTGAGAAAAATCTGGCAAATTTTTGCTTTTTCCATCCTGATGTTTGTGACTGTTCCCACATGGGAAGGGGTAAGTCGGGGACTGAACAAGTCAGGTCCCACAGGCTCCCAGCAGAGCACTGAAGACCAGACACCTTTCCCTTGAGAAGTTTTACAGACGTTGCATAATTTGGGGGTTGATAATTAATGACTAACTCCTGCTATGTTAATCTACTTTTGCTCTCCTCTCCGTGACTCTACTGTCTGGGAAACTGAGCTGGGGAAAAAAGCATTATAAATAAGGTAAAAATTGTGCCCAGGTAGTTCTTGGAGGGGAAAGTTGCTCAGACAAATTTTCTAATTATTGACATGAACATCTTTACTGACTCCAGGAGTATCAGTTGTCTAAAAGGGAGTGCTTAATGAGAAGCATTTTGTTTATGAAGTAATATTTTGAAAGAAAAGCACCTGTTTTAGGAGAATACCTGGCTGGATGAACACTTGTTCTGGCAGTGCTGAACCGCATCGTACACATGGGGACAAAAGTGGCCTCAGGAGGATGGGTAATACTGCTCTACCATGAGACCAGTTGTACTTGTCATGGCACCTATGCCCAGGAGAGGGTGGGATTTAACACAGCTTTCTCACTTCAGTTATCCCACTGACAAATGTAGGCAGATCCCTGTTTTCTGTTACTCCCAGAGGCTTTACAAGGGAGTCAAGGCTCAGGCCAGAGCTGCAGGTGGCACTTTGGGTTGAAGTGTCCCACAGTTGTTGCAGTATCCAGCTCCTTTTCTAGCTTTGGGCACTCACCATCTCCCACATTTATCTTATAAACCCATGTTGTTTAGATTCAGATTTATTCCTGATGATGATACTGCTTTTCAAAGCTTCTTGATAAACCTTTCTGCAATCAGCTTGCTTTTATTTGAGTGACTGACTCTATCGTCAGTGGCAGATACTTTGTTCCCTTGGATCTCGTACGGGAGCTCAGCTCTCTGGCCCAGCATCTACATCCAGTGTGTCCATCCCCACCCCAAAATTCAGGAACTACCATTATGCTGTAGCACTCCTACAGCACTGCCATCAGCAGGAAGTCCAAACTCAGACCCACCTTTTCTAACGCGCAGCCCTCTGCTGCATCTTTATTAGCTGTAGCACTGCAGGAAGGACTGTCTCAGGTCTTCATGTGTGTCTTCACCCTACTCAACTTGCCTGAAAAGAGAGATTTTAGAATATCTTTGCCATGGGGCAGCCAGGATTTAGTCTGCAAGCTCCTGCCGCACTCTCCACTTTCTGAGGGGTTGCAGGCCTGCCACATCCTTACAGGCTGCCAGGGCGTAGCATAGTTCATTTGAATTTGAATAAAGTACTGAACTTTATTTTGAGCCCTAAAACTCAAATCAGAGTGTGATGAACACACGCCTGGAGGATGTGAATTTAAAAAAGAGTCACTGAGCTCTTTGTTAGAGCTGCCCATGTTTCCCATCTCTCTGGTTTTATCATCTGGAGAGCAAACACTAAAAAAAAAAGGCTCTGCATTGAAACATCCCCCAAAACATGGACCTCACTGGAAGACTTTCACTGACATTTTTCTGTGAGAGGGAAGAAGTGACTCCTTAGGCAATGTATCCTTGTTTCTTTTCCATCAGAATAAAATTTTGATTAAGACAAAGGGGGGTTACCCTAACTGCCTTAGGTTAAAAAAAAAAAGGAAAAAAAATTAACTAAAACACTAAGGTTTAATCCCAACTCAGATTTTGGCAATTTGGGCAGAGTTATGTTGTTTTGGAAACACGGTCAAAACTGAAAGTTATCTCAAAGTTTGCTATAGGAAAATGGCTGCCACGTTTAGTGGGTCTAGCAAAAAATCTTCAATAGTTTGTTAGAGAGAAAGAAAAACAGCCAGCCTGTCCCTGGAGTTATACAGGGCTCCAAATTGGCAAGACTCACCAGGTAATCCTTTTTCAGCAGAGGCTTGCAGAGAAACTATCAAGCCAATCTGAGAATAATAAAAACGTTAATGATAGGCTTTCTCTCCCTACAGAACACATGGGTTTTAATGCCTCTTGCAAGGATTTATCATACATGAGAATGTGGTATATTTTTTACTGCTCCTTCTTGCTCTTTTACTCATGAAATACTGGAGTTTTCCAAACATGATGCTCCACTCTTAAAGATTAAATCCTTAGCTGGTAGAAAATGGGATAACGCAGCTAATTCCCTCTGCAGCTATACTGATTTGCACCAGCTGCAGATCAGCCCCGTTATATTACCTAGGTGCAGAGTGAAGCTGCTTTAATTCTTTATTCTTGTTTGTTTTCAGTTTCAAAAATAAAACTGTCTTACAAAGTGCATGTTTACAAATGAGTCAGAATCCACCACACTGAAACTGTTTAATTGTGAGCAGGTTAGATCAGCTTTCTTGTGATAACAGCTTCTGGTACTGGTGTGTCTTTCTTGTGCAGGCTTAAAACTTTACTTGCAAAATCTCCCTGTATTCCTTTGAACTCCCTTGGGAGATTAAAAAAAAAATACTCCAGTTAACACTCCCTCATTTCGTTTTTAAAGGTCATGCTTAGAGCTGGCAGTTGTTATAGGAGCTGTCCTCTATAAAGAAAAGTCTTAACTAGCCAGGCACAGACTTAACCTCACCATCGAAAAACTAACATTGTCACTAGGATATGGAGAAACCATGGTGAAGAACTAGCAACAGCTAGACCACGGCAGAATGAGCAGTCGGCATCTGCTCGGTGGGCCTTTATCATGCAGTGTTGTATGTACGATTCAAAATGCACAGGACGATTGTTGAAATGATGTAGACAAATTGACTCAAATTAGTTTAGCATGGGCCGTGCAAAGTTTAAGCTTGTTGAGCCCAGACACATAGCAACAGCCGCTGCCGTACTTTGGAAGACCGTGTGTTCGAAGCACTAGCAGAAAAGCGGTATTCCAGCCCACATTCGCGGGGTTTGCTTTTGTGCCTGCTTGCTTCTTTTCTTTTAATTTTGCCTGGCTCTAGAAAGTCTTGGCAGAAGCGATCCCCACTGAAGACTACACTAGCACTGATAATTTTATAGAAGTACTTGTGAGCTTTAATGTCATTTTATACTTCCTTAATCTTTTGACTGTTACTTAATGACAAACAAATCCCCAAAGAACCAGGGGGGGAAAAAAGATTAAAAGGATTTTGAGACTGTGTTCTCTGCTTTCAGTCAAACTGTCCCAAATCCTGCCAACACAATTCTCCAGTGCCCTATGACACCCCTCCCCAGACCACCAGGAGTGAGTTTCTTATTGTATTTACAGTAATCTAATTACAACAGTTCTTCAATTCACAGCCAGCTTTGGTATACAGACTTTAGCAACAACTCTCCTCTCAGTGCAGATTGCAAACTTTAATCTTTTAAACTAACACACTCACAGACCCCCCCAAAAAAAGTTCTGAAATGCCTGTGTAAGCTACTAAGATGTGTTCCCCCTCCCACGCCCGCCAACGCTTCCCTCATCTTTTTGTTAAGTTTTCTTTTGTGCCAATTTACTGCCCAAAGGTAATGCGAAAGTTCCTAAGAGATAATATTCTGTAAGGTTATAAAATGATGGTAAAAACAAGTTGCCTGCCAGAAAAATTCTTTTTAGAAAGATATTTTTCTAAATATGTGTAGTTCCCTTAAATTTTTTTAACGTCTCTCTATATTTCTGTAGTTGAAGAAGCAGCTATGTAGAGGAAATAAAGACTGAACATTTTACTTAAAAATGAAGTAGTCTCAGCTTAAAATTGTCATTGCCCAAAATCATTTGATGCAGATCTTAAAGCTGATTAACTTTATTTAGAAGAATCAGATGGCAAAAGTAGATGGAGTTTGTACATAATAAAAATGTCAAGAAAATGAAGACAGAAAAGATTGTTTTATATGAAGCAAAATATAAAACAAAAGTAGAATCCGCAATAAATTAGCAAATCTGGACATTCTTAGTGTGTCGTTGCAGCCATCTAGCTATATACACAAGTATTGCACTCTTCAGTTTCATTTCCGTCACAGATTTTCCGCTTAAAGCTTTTACAATAATACTGGGTTTGCCAACACACGTTCTGGAAGTTTGAAGGAGCTTTTCTCTTCTTCCAGTCTGGCTTTTGACTCTCTGAGCTGTGCTCACATAAAGTCTAATCTTGAACTCACTAAAGTTAATAAAATCTTCACTCCCAAAGACATCAGGAATAATTTAGGTCCAATATTACTATAAAACTTAGGTCTCCCCCATTACCGTGTCCTTTAGAAGATGTACAGAAGGCAGAAATACATGTATGCTCATATTTCATTTATGAGTATTTCAAATCCTCAGTTTGGCCTTTGGTAGATGTTTGGTTGGTTTCTGTGAGGCTCATCAATCATTCTGCTTTCTAGTATGTACCAGCATTCCTTGTCATGTCAGAATTGTTTTAATACTTAATTCCTCCTGTTGAGATTCATTGCTATGCAAGCTGAAATGAGCTGGACAGTCAAACCTCAGCTATTTCCAACTGTTTTCTGTGAACCTTGAAAAACTGGGAACATAGTAGTGTCTTTTCCGGTCTCACATTCACTCTTGAAAAACTACTTCTAATGCACCTTTGTGCTGTTTCCCTCTGAGCAAACTGGCTATGGTAATACTTGACAAATGAAGCAATTACTCAGTTTGTAAAATCTTTAGGTTTCCAGATAATGTGTATGCTCTGCTCAATCCAAAGAACTCCGAAAAATGAAATGGCTTTGAAAAGGTAATATGAAAGAGTAAGAGATGGCAGCTGCTTGGAAACCTCCCAACTTTCATCAAAGTGTTTTGGAAAAGACAGACTGTATGTAGTAGTTTACTTCTGTGAGATCTAATTTAAATTTTAATCTCTGGGATAATATATCTAATCCTCACAGTCCAGTAATTTATCAGGTTGGACAATGTACAGGAAATACTCCTATCCTTATAAAACCAAAGTTCTTCACCAATTTGGGAGATATTCTCGTGTGAGGGACTCGGTCTCCCCTAATAAAGGGAAAACATATTGTGTTGCTGCAGAAGGTGCGGAGCAGGGAAGCCCGAAGTGTACGAATGCCATCTGCTGGCTTGATTAAAAAATATGACTCTCCAGCAACTGCTGCTGCTATCTTTGAAGATGGGTGTGGAGGGCCAGATCTCATTTCATGCATTGGCATGAGCCAGTTACATTATTCCATATCTAAACTCATGTCAATAGAAGAAGAATCAAGCTGAGATTATATAATGCCTTAATATGTATGTCTGTGCTTGAGCATTAGGTTTGTTTAATGCTTTAGGTCATCAGGGCTTAGTTAGATTAGGAATAAAAGGCATCTGTGCTTGCAGTTTTGCTGAACATTGTGTCTAGATGTACTAATCCTCACGTAAGTTTATACGCATTAGACTATTGTTTTATTGTTTTACATGCAATGCTGCCTGGAAAGGGTTCTACACAGCAAAGCCAGCTTTAGCCCAGGTGATTTAACCTCCCTGGGTTCATAACCAGCTTTCCTTTTCAGGGCAACAATCTGGCTTGCTCCAGAAGGGAGTCTGGAGAGAATGAGCTGCCTAGGAGGGCCTGGAGGTGAAACACAGAGCAACCCAACCAGGCATAGAGGAACCCACACCTCTATGGAAGCCTGTAGCTTCTGTGAACTTCTCCTTAGGGTTCAAAGTGCAAACAACAGCAAAAAATGTGTATTTTTAAATTAAACCATAGACTAGAGTCCAATCATTTGCAGGGATTAAACCATCATGAATTTTAGAACTATTTCATGAGTACTTTAGGGTCTCTCTCCTCAGCGTACTTCTACAGGAACTGGTAATTCAGCCTGGAGTATGATGCTAAAAGGCAATCTCTTCCTGAATATGGTCAAGTCCATGCCTTGTGTAAGTGCTGGCAGGGACCCGTAACCCATCTAGCCTTACAGTGATGGGCCAAAGAATCAAGAAATAGTTTTTTTTTTTCCTCACCACGGCTTGTCCTTCTCTCCTGGGCTGAACTCAAAGTCCAGGTGGGGAGGAGAATGGTTCCTTGCTAGGCTCACCCCTACGTTTTGGCAGAGCCAACTGAGTGTGGGCCCTGCTTTTCCTGAGTTGCTCATGTCTGGCAGAAAAACTGGCAAGAGATAGACCCAACCTGTCCTCTCATTTCTTTTTTGTAAGACTAAACCAGAGAAGCAGCTGCTGCTTAGGGACTTTCCAGCTCACACATCAAATTCTTTGAGGAAACTTGGAGACAGTGCCCTTTATTGCAGCAGTGCAAGGCACCACCTTTCCAAATTTGACACAGACCTCCAAATTCACAGGACTTAAAAAATACCAAATGTCGAGTGGGTTTAACTTGCCCTTACTTGCCCTCTGGCTCCTGAGCTGTTCAGATTTACAGGCAACTCATTCTGTCTCCACAGCATTGCTCCAGACACTGTAAGATGTCAGCACAGATGCAACAGCACTGACCAGGGTGTGTGATTTTATCTGTATAGAGATGGGACTGATTTGGGTGGTTTTGCTTAGAAATATTAGGGTGTTTTTAGAGAGTATGTTTGCAGTTTATAATCAAAATTATCATGTTGTCATTTTATGATCAACAAGTAGTCAGAACATTCACTTTCTACATGTTTGAGTAATTCTCTTGGGTCTATGTATTAACAAATGGCACCATCTCCTCATACTCCCCATAATGCACAGTGAATATGATGCACTATATTTTTCTAAGGATGATCCATTCTTGTGAGGCTTTACCCATTCCATGGTTCTACTCAGAAAAATTTCTTCTTTTTTTTAAATTTTTTATTCTAGGTACTTCATGTTGTTCAGAAATGACCCACAGCCAAGCAAGCTGAGAAGGCTGTCATTATTTAGTGCCTGAACTCTAAAATGGGGTCAGAGCCAACAGCGTAGCTAATGGTGGGAAGTGGTTAATGACGGTTCAATGATGGGATATGACTAATGAAGGGAAAAGGACTGCAGAACTGCAAAGTCACTGAGTGCACTGCATGGCAGATGATAAAAACTCTGTAAGTCCTTGTAACCCCAAGCCTACAATCACCTTTTTGTGCTCCCAGTCCCCTTCCTGGTAGCACAGGAAGAATTTCCAAATCACCCAGGGCAGGACCTTGCAAAGCTGCAGCTCCCACCACAAGACTTTAGGCTGACCGCACACACTACTTCTGACACCCAGCCTCTGTGGGCTCCACGGGATGTCAGAGTTGTACTGGGATGTCCCCTAAGCAAGGACTGCAATCCCATCACTTCTTTCCAAAAAAGGAGTTCTGTGTCTTCTACAGACTGTTAACTGCATTACAGGAGTGAGTCAGTGCTACAAAATGCAACTAAATACCATCATCATCCTCATCATCACTGTTATTATTTTTATTCTTTTCTTGAAGAGAAAAAGGAATTGAAGGAACTATAGGGTTTGATTAGAAAAACGGGGAGAAGGACGGAAACTATACCCCACATAGAGAAGAAGGGTACAAAACCATTGTGCAGAATTTACATCTAGTTGTGTACAGGATTGTATTTGACAGTGTTCAGAGGGTTGGGTCCAGGATTTGTGAAACCATGTGGCTTCCTTTACTTTTGAATGTTCCTTTCATCCCCGCAATATGCCAGCTATAGGTATGGAGCGATCAGGCAGAGATCAGGCACAGTGTTAGAAAGCCATAGGGTCATAAAGTATTCACTTCTTAGAAGTGTCAATATTATCTTACTTCTTATTTGAAGTAGGTGATTTGTAGTTCAGAATTGAAATGAAGGTACCTTTTCTGAGTATTCCCACACCTGTTTTACAACTCTTTGTTTCATATTTGTCTTTTAATTTGTAGGAATAAACACAATAACAGCAAAAAGAGTCTCTGGCGTGTCACTACTGCGATATACACACCTTGAGGACCAGTGGCAATCTGTTGGCTTTCCTGATTAACAGCTAGCAATGATCAGACCATTTACTAGACCTTAAGACAGATTGTGGAGTGTTTTATTGTTACGCTGCCACCTCTGGAAGGTACATGAAAGCACTTGCTTATCTATAACCCATTAATTAAATAGCTGTAACAAAGTATGGAGATACCTGCCTGATTTTCCAAATGCTTGGGTGTCTCATCAGTCCACTGGGAAGAATAAGGAAGCAGAGCAGGGAGTTGAATGTCTAATTAAACTGATGGAAGGTATGTACTCAGCTCTGCAGAGACCCCTTGGGAGACAAAAGCAAGGAAAGAGGTGCTCAGTGCCCTTAGAGGCGTGGGTTTTATCCTCGTGTTGTTTGTAACCTCAAAACCATTGCAGGACTTCTTGCTGTGTAGATCTGTAAATCTGATAATGTTTTATTTCATAACAAAACCGGAGGCACAATAGAGATAGACTTGAGGGGTGACTTCATGCTTAGCACAGCTTGTTATTTTAAATGTCAATCTCCTGGGGGAGGTTCCCATGCCAACAATTTTCTTCAGAGGTTAGACGCTATGAAAGTGGGTGAACACACACCCAACTCGTAACTCAGTCAACCTTCCACCTTCATAAGACAGAGCAAAAAGCTTATGAAAACAGACTAATAAGTAGAGCACACAACTGGGAAACAGCAAGAAGGACTTCTTATTTAAAACTGGACAAAAAAACTGGATCGTAACAAAAGAGTTGCTGCATTTCTATGCAGCACGCCACACCTAGGAGACAAACAGCAATATTATCATCTATACCTATTTATTCAAGGCAGGGATCTGACCTTTCCAGGCTCATTTGCTTCAGCAAACTTTGCTCATGCTACTCATGACTGCTCATATTCATAAGACTTGCAAGATTGGAACATCAAGTAATTGCTGATAATATAAAGAAAGTGTGATAGGAGGAACAATACTGTTTCTTATTATGTCATGATCTTTTTTTTCTTTAAGACTCTGAGAAATCACTTCAATTACTTTGATCATTTTCCTGTCAAAGGTACATTTTTAAATTGGCCACTGCACTTCCACAGATATGAAGCTTTTCTGTGATCTTTGCAACAAATCTTAATGAATAGATTAAACCAAGTACTATAGTTATACCAAAGAATATTACTGAAATTATTGTGTTCCAGGTTTGTCAACGTCCATCCAATCATTCTTTCCGTTGTATGGAGGAAATGCCACCCTGCAGGTTGAGTAACAGATCCAGACTGCTTCAGGGGTTGGGTGGCTTCAGTCTTGTCACTTGACCCCAAAATGACACCGTGTCCTGACCTATAAAATGAGGACAATAAAATCTATTCACCTTTGTAAACATTAGTGCCACATATGGTTGAATAGCAGTATGTAAATTTAAAGTCTTAATTAAACTGAGGCAGAGTGCCAAGTAATCACAAAGCATACGCTACTTGAAACAAGCTCATTAATAGTTCCGCTGCTGGAACCAGTTTTTTAATGGCTCACTAATGAGATGAAAGTACAATCTGCAAAACCACGGTTCTTGATAATTTTTTTAAGTATATAATTATACTGTGATAATGGCCTGAACTTGTGTGTGCACATGTAACAAAAAAGATACCTCCAAACAGTTAACAGCCTAAGACTCAAAATCTATTCTTGCTTATTCCCAATTTGTGTTGGTATAACTCTGCAGTCAGCTGTGTTATAAAAAGGAATGAGGATACTCTGGCTTTTGTGTTGGTACCCGGCACTGTAGTGGTACTTCAGTAGTATGTTTGATCTGTTACTTTCTGAACTGTCAACCGAAAATATTGTACAACTAATGTATGTCTCTGACTTTCTTCCCTTGCATGCCACCCAGTACTAGTAGACCGACAGTTTCATTTTCTATGAGACGAGATGCATCTGCAGGTAAGACATCACACTTAATTAAGCATGTCTCTTCATATGCAATGAAGACATCATTATATACATTTGAGTGGAGTATGCTGCTCTTTCATTCCAACCCGGTTTTGTTAGTGAGATAACATCAGCCACTGGCTTCACTACCAACAAACGTTGGATATTAGCCAACCTCCCTCCCTCCCTCCCTCCCTCCTCCCCTCCTTCCCTTTCTCTCTCCCTTTCTCTCTCCCTCCTTCCTTCCAGCACACTATTAACCTACGTTATCTACTCAGGGAACCCATTTTTAAGCCCCAAGGTAGAATTACATTTCTAATTTGCAAAAGGACAGTTTTTGCCTAATCTTTTTCCGTTACACCACAGGCACGGACCTGCGACAGGGATGTATTCACATCCACAGCATACAAGTTAGGAGACGGCACCCCGTAAGATCCAGCTCTGGCCTTCACCTTTGGCTGCTACACTTTATTATCTCTAGAAATGAACCAAATAAAACAGCACACACAGTATCTCATGTGCTTTCTCGTTGTGCTCCTCATTCAGGTCTCCTGTTGAGCAAACAGTCCAGCTGGAGTTTGCTGTCCACTCACATGCCTATAGACTTCACCAGACTTAAGAGCCTGATGCTCTCCCCACAGCTTTGACTTTTCACAACAGCTACCTACAACAGGAAAAATGAAAATGCGAGGCCTAGGAGTTCAGGAGGCACATGTCACATTTTAAATTAAGTTCTGCACTGAAAGAGAAGGACTCCTTTCAGAGCTGTTTCCTAGGTCTACATTGAACCCAATATAGTAAAATTCCAACCCCGGCTGCAGTTCCCCACGGCTACTGCAGCAGTAGAAGTAACCACAATCATCATAATGGAATAGAAAATGTATATATTTTGACCTTACTTCCATTATTTTCTGCATCTGTAATCATAGCGCACTCACAAACAAAATCTAAAAACCTATAATCTGAATGAAGGAACCACTCCTCCACGGGGGAAGACTGAATGTTGTATTTCTTCCATTTTAAAATTGTTAAGAAGCTGCTTATATGCTATTTCCAGTGAAAGAAGGTTATTAATTTCTCATAAAGACTAAATAATACTATGGAAGTCTTTACGGAATATACCAACAGCAGACCATCTTTGAGACTATTTATGAAGGAAGCATTAAATGCATGAAAAATTAAATGAGAGCAAAAATAGTCACAATGACAACATCTCTGCAACCAAAACCTTTCCTCAGCTTCAACGTTGGTTTAGCAAAGTAACAGGGACGCTGCTCATTTGTTTTCTGTTGATTGCAGAGGTGTCAGCCTGAAGTTATTTCAGTTATTACACCTGCCAGTGAGACTCCACCGCCAATGGCTGTGGTTTTACGAGGAAGTTGGCTCTTTCCGTTTGCTCAGCAAAACACTTCACCAACCCAAGTCCTTCTGTGCCATCCTAAGTCTTTCAGAGTTTGAAAAAGAAGAGATTTTAATCTCTGCAATGACTTTAATTTTCAGTTACTAGGAGGCAAAACATTCTTCAGTGCCTCATGCTATAAAGTTTATGGGTGATTGATTAACTCTATTACGGAGAAAATATTCAAGCAGCAACTCTTTCTTCTGCCACCAGAAACATGAAGCTACAGGCCTTGCATTTGAAGCAGAGCACCGCATGCACGTAAAAAAAGCACTGTGTACACCTGCGCCCTAGGGCAAGGGATGAATAGCAGCTATAGGAAAATCCCCTTACCTCAAAGACCAAAAGATGGTAACAGTGGCAGGCGTCGTCTGTTAGTACCAGGGAAGTAAACGCTGTAGTTCAGAGAGTCACTGACCTGTCCTCCTAGGTGGAAGTCAAGATCCCAGAGTAGGACTCCTGTGTGCCTGCGTAGTATTTCCAAAGAACACAACTAATTCATGCACCCTGTGTGCCTCCCATGTCCTGAAAGATCCTAAGGAGTGCTCCCGACGAGACACTGCCCTCAGTTTTTTACTTGGATTCTCCCGCATTCATGCTTTCACCTGTTCACTGCCAAAGTAAAGAACATGGACAGTATTCATTCAATGGGTCAGGAACGCCGAGTCCCTGTCATCAGCAAACCCCCCCGAGGCCCGTACAGCGTTGCTCTGATGGGTCACACTGATGCTCCTGCAACTGTCCAGTGACATCTGACTAGATCTGCATGCACTGAGGAGGACAGATCTCTTTCATCCTCATCCCGCACCTGCGTTACATCCCTCTGCAATAATCCAGAGGTAAACTGCTGATGGTGGGACTGATAAAGAGCCTGGAAAAGGCCTCTTTAGACAGGCATCTGTGGAAACGGTGTGCTCCTTTATATTTTCCATGTAGGAGCTGAGTTCACACTTCGGACAGGAACTAGTGATTTTGGAGGAGTCCAGGAAAGATTATCCTTCATACGTGCCCCTTCATAGAGATGAGGGTGGAGCAGAAGGGTGGCAGTCAAGCATGAATCCAGGCGGAGGAAGCGGAAGCAATATTTTGCCTATGCAAGTTTTTTAATCTTGTGAAGCATTTCATGGGTTATTTAGTATTCCTGTGCTGCTGAGAGTTCTGTTTCTAAACTTACATTTGAAGTACCTGGGACTTCCCTCTCTCCCTTGTCCATCCAACACCTCCTTGCCTAACAAACTTGAAAGTCACTGTTCATCCCCAAAGATCCTCAGAGATGCACATGGAGAGGTCCCAAAGAAGGGGGCGAGCACCAGAAAACCTGTCTTTCTCCAACTATCCATGTTGGTGTAGTTACCTAGAAAGCCATGCCCTTAAACCATCGTGACTACAACTTTATTCCCTACGGTTGCGTGCAAGTAGCTCCACTCACTCAGGTAAGAGCTGGGATAACGGGTGCAACGTAAGCGCTGCTTAACGTAAACCCAGACCCTTCACATTAGCGTAGCGGCCTCACGCCACGCCGCTGGCACCGCCCTGGGCAGTGCTCCTTGCAGGACAGTGCTGCTCCTCGCTGCAGGGAGCTTCGGCGGCCTCCTCTTTCTGCCGACAGCACGGCCAGGGCGCCCCAAGGGCCCATCTACGCACCCCGACCTCTCGGCCGAGGCGCTCCCCAGCCCAGCTGAGTGCCACAAGCCAAACTCCCGCATCCCGCAGCATCTCGGTCATCCCCTTCCTCCTCTCCTCGGCCCTACCACTATCCGGCATCTTCCCCCACCTCGGTGCCCCGGCCCCGCAGCCACGGAGGCCCCACTCAGCGTGGCCACGAGGGTC
>WAAD01016817.1:27684-55160 GCA_013389945.1 Fregata magnificens | reverse complement strand
CCTCCCTGGGCCGGGCGCCGCGCTCCCCGCGCCCCTGGCGGAGCGCCTCCCGCCTACCCGGGAGGGCAGCTGAGGAAGCCGTGCTTGCCTTGGCCTCGCTCCTGGCCGGCCTTGTTCTCCCCCGCGCACTTCTCCGTGCCAGGAGAAGCTTTGTTTCGGGTTTTCTCTTTTTCTTTTTAAATTTTGCTGTACTCAGATGTTTCCTTTAGTAACCTGCTCTTTATTTCATCCGTTTCTCTCAAGTCCACTTTGATGGAGCGGAATCTGGAAGAGTTTTTTGTAAACTGTTTGGGAGCAGCTTAGCTTTCAGCATTCACCTAGCCTAGGTGTTTGTGTGGTGTGGCCTGAAAATAAATCCAAGTTATTTTAGCCGTGCAGCTGGTTCTGGTCATTGTGCGAAGCTCATAGACAGCCTCTGCGGATACGATTAAATGCTTCCTTCTGCTTGTTTAACCGGGCTGGAAACGAGAACTCTGAATCAGGATGTCGCTCCATAAGGAAGATAAGTACCAAGTGCACGTATCCTGCTTCAGTGTGTCCAGAGCATTGCTTCGGGCAGCATGTCTCTGTATAAGTGGAAGGGTACATACAAGATAGCTTATTTTACTTCACAAATACTGATCTGTATGCACGTCAATTTTAAGACTGCGCAGTAAATACTATCCAGACTTTTTTTTTTAAACCTTTTGTTAAGCTGTGGTTAAACATTCAGTAGAGTTGGTGTTGCTTCCTCAGTCTAGAAGTGGACTGTGTTGCAAAAGCACAAACCGAAAGGTGGTCCTTGTCTAGCAAGTGAACGGGTCTGAATGTCAGACAGGAGCCAACAAACAGGTGGTGGACGCTAGAGAAAAAGTTCATTATTCCATTAGCAGGGATGTCAAGGAAGTTCAGCAGCTGCTTTATTGCTCTGGCTGTTAGGCACTGTTGCATTTTGTTTTTTCTCCTGGAAAAGGAGAGCTGAGGCGGATGTGGAGCTCAGGCGTTGGGAAAGTGTTAGAAGAAATGGGGAAGGCTCTGCTTTGGAAAGCTGAGCTAGCACGAGGCGGAGGTTGACAGGACTGGTGAAATTGAGCAAGTCCTTGGCATTTCTGAAGCTGTGCCCTGTGCCTTACTGGAATTTACCATTTAATTTCTAGAAACCAGTTTTGGAGGACTAGAAAAGGGGAATTCGGGTTGCTGCCGCCTTTGATTTGGTGTCTTGCAAATCCTTTCTTCGGAGAAAATTTGATTGCCAACATCAGGTGTTTCCTAGAGCCTCTTCTGCAGCCTGATCTGTACTTTAGTTGAGGGTGATGGAGAAATGGTGGATTCTCTTATAGGCAGATACAATGTTGTAATGTCCCAGGCCGAGTTAAGGTGTTGGTTTGGGTTTTTTTTTCAGGAGATATGCCTCCTTTTTTGCCTTTTAATTTTGCCTTTAAATTTGCCTTTAATTGTGGTGTGTATGTGTGTTTTTTTTAATACCGATATGTTACATTACCTTCCCAGCTGTGTGCTGAACCCTGCATCCTGTGAGCCTGTTGTTTATATTTCTTATGGCAGACTTGGTATCTTTTTGGAGGGGGTTGTAGCTATCCTGGTACAGGTTTAAAAGTAAGCTGTGGTTCACACCTGGAAACTTCCGATCAGCCTGCTGTAGTCTTTCCCTGAAAATTGTGTCTTTTTTCCTCTGAAATGGGCATGCTTGCTTCCAAGCCGGTCCTGTTTTGTATAAAAATCTGAATTTTGAAACTTGGCTTTTAAACAGAAGGCTTGTTGAAATGTTAGCTATGCTCTTGGTTTTTAACTACATGCTTTCTACGTGCCTGGATTTGTTTTTTACTTCACCGCTGTTAACGTCGACTCTTTCTTGCAGAAGCTCAGTCAACTGTCTCCCTTGCATTAACTAACTGAAAAACACGTTTCCATATTGGCTGTGCTGTGAGGGTTATGGCTGAGAGAGCTAACAGCACTGAGCACTCTTACTCCTAAGATGTTACAAGCCCTAACCCAAGGTGTAAAGCAGGGAAGCTAATAGTCAGGGGTCGCTTGTGCAGCTTGAAGCAGTACCGTGAAGAGCAGCCGTGGGTGGGATTACCTTTTTGGCTTCGTGCTTATTTCCTTGTTTAATTTGGAGACTAGAGCACTGTTACTCTTTCCAAAATGTATTTCTTAAAGTATGATCCCTAAAAATAATTTTTTTCATGTATGTGAAAGATAATCAGGTTCATTTTGAAATCTGCTGCAGCCGTGGAAAGAGGGGAAGGAGAGCCATGCACATGGCAAGGGTTGTTTTGTTTTCCATCAGCTCTGTAGCCAAGCTTTCTAACTGCATAGCTGGTGGGCAGGGGGAAGATAATTTTTTCGTGGTGGACTAAGACGAGGTGATTGGTTTGTTTGCAGTTCTGTCAGGTGAATAGTTCCAGCACTGTCTGCTGCTGCAGCCTTCTGGAGCAGCATTATGCTGCCAACTGAAATTGGCCTCATCCTTGGGTAGTTTCGTTGCTGCCCGCAAATATCTGAGTAGTGGCATTGAAACAAGCCAGTTTTTACTGGCTGCTGCTTGGGCCAGGTTTGCTGTGCTGAAACAGTAGGGCTTTTTATCTGTAAAGTCAGAAAGACATCAAGAGCATAATCTGAAGCTCGGGAAGTTGCACACGTGTCTGTAATGGTTAGAGCTCACTTCTCAATGGAAGGCTAAAATTTTACACAAATTGCTGTCCAAGAGCTGCAGACTCGTTAAGAGAGGTTGTGTCTTAATGTTGATTACCACACTTCACTGTAATCCTCATGACAGCATATGGAGCAAGTAAAATTATCTCTATTGCCTGAGAACACAGAAGGAATTGGTGTTCTGGTGAGATAAATCTCATAAAATGTTGGCATCTTAAGTCCATGCCGAGTGTGCTTCTCCGCTACTGTGGGTCTTTGTATTTATGATTCCCACCATATTCCCATGGCAGGTACATGACAGTAGCACTGTTCCATAAGATGTCATTAACCTTCTACTTTTTTCTTAGGTGTATGCAGAATACTTTTGTGGAAACAACTAACTAGACATCTTCACAAAAGAATATATTTGGTGAGAAAGTTTTCTTTTAATCAGCTTTGATGTGAATATATGTGTGGCTGTACCATTACCTCCAGAGCTTCCTAGCACTTTCATTCAGGGTCTTACAACTGTTAATGTTATAAATAGCTCTTGAATTAAAAATCCTCTTCTAAACGACTTCTTTCTTTACAACTGTGTAAAACTTTGAAGCTTCCTGTATATTTCATCTTCTGACAATATGATAGTGTGTTTTCTTCTTTAAAACCAATTGAAAGAGTGACTTCCATTTTAATTTTTTTTATTTTTTTTTTTAGTATGAAGGTTGATACATACTTTAATGTGCTGTTTAAAAATGATGAGAAGTTATCCCATATTTCTTGAAGGACTAGCACCCTCATAAGTGCACAGGAAAAAAACCCCAGAAAGTAGTTCACATGTGTCCCTGTTTGAAATCTCTTCTAAGGTCTGGGTTTGCTTCCACTTCTTAACATAAGAAAATACAAAGCTTACGTATTCATCTGCACAGATGAAGAAGGAGACTGGGAGTGCCACTGATATGCTAGATGTCTGCTTCATGAATGCCCATATGAATTCTGCCAGGCCTCATAGAGATCCCACCTCATTCCACATGATCGTTTAATACAGGTGTTAAATGAAGCTGGAGGCTTTTCCCCAGTGACACAAGACACTGTGAATTTGGTGTTGCAGGATGAAAATGCCAAAGAAAGATCTATTTGCTTCCTTTCTTTTTCCCTGCTTTGGTTTGGGTTTGTTTTTTTTTTTTTTTGGCTAGTCTTAGCATACTTTGAAGAAGAATCTGAAAAACTTATCAGAAAAGTTCCAAAGTGCAGGCTTCTGATAAAGCTTTGCCTTGTTGCATGTGCTTGCAATACTGGTAATAATTGTGACTAATGATGCAGTGCATAGGGGACTTTGAATCTGCAGCTTCCAACTTAAGTTTCCAAAGTTTCTTAATCAATACTATGTCTGAAAGACCTAATTCTCCACACAAAAGTCTTATCCTTGCACCTCCAAATCAGTGCCTTAAGTGTTAGCTGAGTTGTAATTTCTATTAGGTCTCATGAATTTTACTTTCTCCTTCTTTGTGGGGCCACACCTTCAGCAGGGAGGGTGAAGAGGAACCTCCCTTAGGATACACTACAGTCTGGTGACCAGGGGACTCCTGCAACGTGGGACATACGAGCTTGGATCTTATTAGACGAAGGAGGCATTGAACTGTGAGTGCTTTCGCCTTGATGGTATTATGTAAAAGATAGTGAGTGTTTTCTGCTTTTCTAACTCCACTTTTTGAAGAAAAAAATTATATTCCTGCCCTCTTCGTCTGAAGACTGGATGAGGTCATCTGCCACCAAGCAGTTATTCCAGGCCTTTGACCTCCAGTCAATAGAAATGCTCACCTTAAATCTCTGGAGGGGAGCCAGGTTTAAGACATGCTCCTGTGCGTAGTATTTCCTGTTCACCAGGTATGCTACGCCCTGTTTAGCACGCAGGGTTTTGGATCGCTTTTCAGCGGCTCTTAAGCCTCCTGACGTGTTAAATTGGCTACAAGGATGCATGACGCAGGATGTAACCTAGATGTCTTAAAACTGTCTGCTTAAGTCCTTTGTCGGATCTCGGTCTTGATTCTGTGATTCACTGGAGAGCTTCTACATAAAAACAAAAGGACTTGAATTGTGCTTTGCGAGCTTTCTTGCATACCAAATACTGCTTTGAGTCAAGCTGTGAGCCTTTTCTGACAGTGGTGTGATTCTGTTTTCACTCACAATGATGCAGTAGGAGAACAGTGAGTAAAAACTAGCATAAGCTGGTTAGGCACATCTCTTGGAACATCCCTGGAGTGCTTCCAGGCACCTGTAGAACCACATATCATACATTAGTCTTCAGCTTTCTGATCTGCAGACCCCTGGAGGCTCCCTTCTGTGTAGAACAAATTCAGTCCTGCCAACAGTGACTTATCTTCCCTTAGCTGCTCTTCTCAGGCCCACGTAGTGCTCCATTGGATTTTGGGGTCTGACAGCAGCAGGTTACTGGTGCCTGAGCTGTAGAAGATAGACCGCTGTGGTCCCTGTCTCTTACAACTGTGAGTGAGTGAAGTATTTCTGTGGTTTAGAAGGAGTTGTAAGTGTGTTAAATCATTGCATGTGAGTGATGTATTGTGTAATATTCCTGTCTAACTTTTAAAAAGTAGCTGTGGTCAAGAATTACGTAACCTTGAGGTGCTGGGGAAGGTAGCAGGGGAGAGAATACCTAATCTTGTCACTTTTTTATGTAGCACTGCGATTTTTTTACACTTTTTTTTTTAATACTTTATCACTAAACTAGAAACTCTGCTGTTAAACTCCCCTGCCAATACATTGCTTTGCTCATTTAGCTTTGCAGGAACTGCAAGCAAATCTGACAGTGGCCCAGCCTAGATTATGGAGAGTTATGAAGGCATCTTTTCCTCACACATCTGTTTGCCAGTCTTACTCTGATTCTTTCCATTGGACAGGTCTTGTCTTAATTAAATACTTGTATGATGCCTAGCGCAATAGAGCCTCGGTACATCATTGGGGTTATATCTGCTGTCAGTGCTGCAGTGTCCAATACCTTCTTAATAGTAGAAAACATTAAAACTTGTGTGGAGCCTTGTTACACTTTCGAGTGTTCTGCCATGTTCAAAACCGGTAACTTACTCCAATTCCCCTCTAAACTTGTTGACAATCCCTGACAGTATTTTGTCTTTCTTCATAAGATTAAATAACTTTTCTGAGCCTCTTATGAGGAATTGTTGACAGAAACTTTTTGGAAGCTCAAACAAGCAATTGCATCTGGGTTTCTTTTGTGAGTTACATGCAGGCTAGATAGAAATGTATTAGCGGAGGTAGTTCTTTATAAAAATTAATTTATCTCTGGCTTAATTTGTGTTTCCCTTGGGTCTGCTCTAAAACTATTTTGGTCACTCTTTTTATTCCTTTGTTTGAAGTAATGCTTGCTAGGTGGTTGTGATTCCTCCCCTCCCCTGCCAGGACCTTCCCTAATGCAAGAAACAAAAAGCTCCTTCCAAATTCCTGATACAGTAATCATCTTAACGAACAAAATGGCCACATGTTAAGTAGAAACACAGTTATTTCAGCTTTGTACAGATGTTTTGATAAAATGTCAGGCCTGCCAGTTTCTTACAGTGTCTGCCTTCTCTTTCTTACAGTGCTCAATATTTTTGTTTCAGGTTGGAAAAAAGCAACAACCTACAGGTAACTTCACACAGGGAGGATGAAATTTCATAGAATCATTAAGGTTGGAAAAGACCTCTAAGATCATCAAGTCCAACCATCAACTAACACCACCATGACTCCTAAACTAGGCCCTGGAGTGCCACGTCTATACCTTTTTTTGAACGCCTCCAGGGTTGACGACTCCACTTTTTTCCAGCTTGCATTAGATGAATGCAAAGACATTGCCTAATATCTGAATCCAGTTCTTTCTCAGAACCTGATCACCTTCAGTTGCTCCCCATGATCAGTTGGGCTCTCCCCACCCCCCTGCCCCATGACTTAGTGACCTGTGATTAAATAAAAGAACAAGGAATTATATAACTGATACTTTTTCAAATTGCCTCTTAGCCCTCATGTATTTAGTCTTCCATCCTGATGTGTTGCTACTCACTTTCCTATATATTAGCTTCCACGTTTGTGTTTCTGGCTTTTGAGGTACTTGTTCAGCCATCCTGGTAGCAGGGTATTTTGCTTGCTTTCCTGTTCAGCTTCCTGTGTAAAGGTACCCATGTTTTCTGAGTCGTGACCTTAGTACATAAGTACCCTTAGCGCTGATTGTGAGGACTCTTTAATATTCAATTTAGGCTTGCTTCGCATCCAAAGATCTATCATTTAGTGCGTGGGTGCTGGTTTTTACTGTGATGTTTTGACTTCATAATTATACTGTGAGGGTTTTAGCTGTTGTTTTCTAGGTGAGTCTTCCCACCCTCAAGTTCTGCTTCTGCCTCCTCATCCCTTCTTCGGATCCCAGCCACTGTTTTCTCACCCAGAGGAAGTACGGAGACATCTGGGCATGGCAAGAGAGGCTAAAATTATTTTTTTAGTGCTTGGTGACTCCTGGAAGAAATTAAATTACTTAAAGGCTTGTATATACGTGCAGGGAGAAGGGAACCATGAGGACACTGGCAAGAAGATAGAAGGATGCTGAGTGGTATAATGCAACTTGGTTTTCTTTCTCTTTTAACCTCAGTGCCTGCTGAGGAGGGAAGGCGAGATTGGCAGGAGGGCTCAGGGGAGGAGGCAGGACTTAACACCAAGGCACACTTTGGTGGGGGAAGAAAGCAGGAGGGAAACTTGGACTAGATATTGCTTTCTTCCCCTTCAAAGGAAAAAATGTAGTAAGCAGAGCTGCTGATTTGAGCTTTCTCCTGTGCTTCCCCTCAGTGTCAGGGACTGCTGCTCTAGAACTGCTCTAGGAAACAGCTTTTTCAAAAATTCAGAAAGAAATTTTCTTTCGGAAATGTTTTCCTTGGAAGGAGTTAAAACAGTCTAGTTCTGCTGCTGTCACCACCCTGTATATGCAGTACTGCTACAAGAAAAATGGACTGTTTTCATTACAATTCTTCCATCTTGTTTTCATGGCATTTATTCAAATTCTGCTGCAAGGACTTGTTTCTTTAAACTACTGCTTCCCAGGTACTAACAGATCTTATAGGCGTGCTGCAGTTGTTTTTCTAGTGCCCACCACCTCTATGATCACTAGGCTTTTCTTTTTTAGTACATAAACATAAGCTGTTGTATGGCAGTGGCTGTTTTATTTTCATACTGATTTTCTTCCTGATTGCTTTTTAGGTGTGAGATGCACTTGGTGTGGAGTGGCAGCTCTCACCAAGCCTGCTGACCTGGTGGAGGGCTCATTCAAATATTGAGTCTGGTTGAAGAATGCAAAAGCACAGTCCGATAATAAAAAGAGCAGTAGTTTGGCAGGAGCTGCTAGCTTATCTAGTAATCAAAAAGAAGTTCCTTTTCTGTGGAACTTAAACTACATGAATTTTGGATTCATGGATTACATTTATGCTTTGCCAGAAAAGATGTATAGCATATGTGAATTTCTTTTTTTAGGCAATAATGAATCAAACGGACAAAAATCAACAGGAAGTCCCATCATACCTTCATGATGAACCACCAGAAGGTATNTGGAAAAAAAAAAAAAAAAAGGATCTGCAAGCTGAACACTTTAACTTTCACTTAAGCAACAGTAAGCAAGCCAACCCTGGGATGGGATGGGCCTGGATTATTGTTCACTTCTGCATTATCCTGATTACAGTAAGGCCACTGAATATAACTCAGGAAACAAGTGTACTGATAAATTATAGAGAAGATAGGCAGACACTGCAGGACATAATTTGCAGGACATAATTTGCAGATTAGTTTCCAGAGATGTGAATTGGTCCAATGGGTATTTATTTCTCCTGTTCATTATGTGAGATGGAAAGAGCCCAGCTTTACTTTTGGACAGCTTGCTGAGTTCATAGTGCTTGTGACTTTTAAACAAGACGTGTTTAAAAATACATGGAACCTTATTGCTACTTTTGGAGACCCTTTTCCATCATACAATTAACTGTGATTCTAACTGTTGACTTAATCTCATGGTTTCATAAAACAAACGAACGTACGCTTCATTAATGCAGTGACATCTTCGTCTCCTGAACCAAATGAATCTTAAATTGGTTATTAGATCTGCAGAGGAAATGCAGTTGCAAATGAGCAGAGTTACCTTCCGGGCTGTGGAACAGCAGGACTGTGAAGAGCCCTGTTTGCATAATGTGACTGGAAGCATACTAGATCATAAGCCGTTCTTGGCACACAGGTTGTCTGTGTTCTGTCTTTTCTTGCTTTAAGACCAAATGTGTTGGGTGTAGAGGCCGGTGAGTCCCGATTCCTCTCGTTTCATTGCTCTTCAATGTATAACAGCCCTTTAAAGCTCTGTTTGTTTATTGGTTTGGGATTTTTTTCCTCAGCTTTTATATGGTGTGTAACTGAACAATTTACTTCACTTGAACAACAGTATTATCCACTAGCTGTAGCAGAAGGGTTGAAGTGGAATAGCTCACTATATTCTTAACAACTGTTAGACAGGAAACACAAGTACAAGAAGATGAGAGGAAAGGGAGAAATAGATTTTCCTGGCACAGTGGTTCTTAAGCTCTACTATACTTGAACTTGTTACAGTATCATGGTGTGAGGACAAAAATCTTTCTTTTTAAGCTCTTACCGGGTTGTCAGGAACCCAGAAGCATTTCTGAAAGCAAATGCCAGGTTGGAAACTATGCCCTAATGTGTGTTATCTTCAAGTCTAATTTTTAAGGCTCCTTCCCCACCCCACCCCCCACCTTAAAGATTGAATTGTGTTTTATATATGTTAAACCTCATGTATAGAAAGTGAACAGTGGTCTGATGGGTAAACTACAACTGATTCTTTCTTGAGGAAGGCAGTGAAACAAGCGGGCATTTTCTATCTTCCTGGAATATTCAGTAGGTTGTCCAGATTCAGAGCATAACAGCAGAGTCTGATTGTCACTATGTATTGCAAGGTTTTATTTAAAATTTGTGAGCAATTGAGACTTATTTTCTTCTGCCCAGTACTTCTTTCAGTATGACAATAACTAGTTTGAATATGAAGCCTACGTAGATGGAGAAAGTTGGTGTAGTTAGAGGGAGTAGAATGAAACACAGCTTGTCTTAATATAAACTCCATCCTTGAAGAGGCTTTTTCCTTTTGACACCGTTTCACGCACACTCCTCAAGCCTTATGAGTTTAGTTAAAATGTTGGAATCCCCTTGAAGAACATCCTTGTTTTAAATGTCATGCAAGGCCTTTATATGTGATACGCTTACACCGTCATAGAAGGATGGCCAAATGTGGATGGAAGGCTACCAGTTCAATGTTGGCAAGAAGATCGTCTCTCTGAACAGGCTGCCAAAAAAAATCCTTAGAGGAAAGGCTCAATTCCAAAACCAATTTGCAGTTCTTCGTAAAGACATAAATAGTTCCCATTTGTCCCAATTGCACTTGACAAGCTCGGTGCCCAAAGGCTTTAAACGAACACATATGTAGGAGAAGCTTTTGTGCTCGTGCTTTCTATGAGTAGTGCTATTCTAATGCTTTATTTTCTGCTTTGCAAGTGGCGCCAGCCTTTGCAACCTACGTTCATTCAAACTCTTGTTCACTGTTGGACTCTTTTCAGCAGGAAGCTGGCTGCAAGGTAGCATGGTGGAGCCAACCCCTGAACAGGGAACTTGTGTCATTTTCTCCCTAGATTTAGGAATGATCTGGTTTACCTTCTTTCTCATACTGGTTGGAAACAAGGAGACCAGGAATGCGTATCCTAGAATAGAAATCAACTGGCAATAAAAACTCTTTGCAGCTGCGGGCGTTTACTAGATGTAATGGACAATGCAAACAGGAATGAAATGGGAATGTGTCAGCCATCACCAGAAGTTATTAATACACCAAGTCACAGTCAGTATTTACACTTGTGAAATAGAGTAGATGTTGTCAAAGAATTGGCTGCCTGAAGTAATGTGAGGAAAAGCATGTCAAGATTACTTTTCTTTGTTTCTCTTGTTATTTTTTAAGTTAGCCATGGTGGGTCCTTCCTTGCTAATATCAGGGCTGATTTGCTGAAATCAGCTCTTAAGATTCAATGTGATAAGACCCTGATGATGGTGATCCAGTTAGGTGGAAGTGAAGCACTTTCTGACCAAATTTTTTACAGGGTGTGTTAAGTCTGATCACAAGAGTCCTCTAATGAATACCTAGACAGTGGATTTTATACCAGGCTCTATATAGTCCTGTCTGAGTGTGATTCTTTAAAGGCTTTCTGTATGTAAATAGAAATTCTGATCTCTGTGTGCTTGTGTTGGCAATGCGTTTTTGCTGGAGATGTCCAGGTTGAAAGCTACTGGCCTAGAATGAACCAGCAAGGGTATTGCTTCACTTCAAGTAAAAGGCTGTCACTTATGTTTCTAGTTTCCATGATGCTTTCTGTTATCTATATCAATTTCTTGAGTAAGAGAGACTAGTGAAAGCTGGAAGCATTTTTTAGTATTTCGTGCTCCTTTGAGCTGCACTGTTCCTCTTTATGCTTTTTTTTTTTCTTTTTGTCAAACTTGTAAGAAATTCTCTCATTTAAATGGCATCTTTTGTTTGAATTATTCTGGGCACGCACATAGGAACTCTGAACTTCACACTTTTTCTAATGAATTCTGAGTGCTGGGTCAGTCCTGGCACTATCACAAACTCATTGGAGGTGCATGGGAAGCTGTTCACCCTAGTTTTCATCTTGTAGTAGATGAGTGCTCGGAGGTGACTCTTGCAAACTGTCCTCTGAATGTGAGTTGTCAGCAGTCAGGGCGCTAGAGGCAGAGACCTGTTCTGCTGGTTCTCCTAAGGCATGTCGCAGTGCAGAGTGAATGCGTTGACGGGGGCTGGACATAGGCCTCTGGTGGATCTAGATCTGATTTTTCTTTTCCCCTGCCCCTCTAGACTCGTCCTCTTCCAAGCATGTTCTTTCTGCTGCTGACTCCCTCACCTCTTTATTTCCTGTTTGTTTCTTCCCTAGCACTGCCCACTGTTGGTTCCACTTGCTCCTTTCTCAGTGGCCCCTGTTGTTTTTCCCTAAGAAAGGGAAACATGTCTGTTAAATCCTGTCTATTACCTACAGGTAGCTAGAAAATACAAAAAACTGTGGAACTCATACCCTGTTTCTGTTAACCGTGGCAAGAGACAGCCAGTTCTCTCTGCAACTTTTTTTAAGAAGTTTTTGGGGTTGGTGAGGAATTGACAAGACAGGAGCTGAAAAAATGCTTACCTATACAACGTTGTTGTGAAGACCGGAGATTTCTCAAGGTTCACATTGAAAATACCTTGCAGACAAACACGTGTCAGGGCTACTGGTTTATAGGTGCAGTGGGTGATATTTTCTTGTTTGCTTAAATACAACATTAACATACTGTTTCATCTTCCTGTTTCTTCTTTGAAGATTAGGTGATGCTTATGCAGTAGTGTGGTGTGGAGTTATCTTAATTCCCTTTAGAGGCAAGGTGCATGTATCTGTAGGATTTTGAAGCCTACATTTAGAAATACGAAGTAATATTAAACTATTGGAAGGCTAAGTGGCTAATTCTGGGAGTCTTTCTATTACTCTAATACTTTCTATTATTTTGAGGCTATGTAATTGTGCCATAAACATGGAATAGGAATTGACTTATACAGCATATAGCAAGAAACCATGCAAAGTGCAGGTTAAACATAACGTTAAAAAGAAAAAACCCATATTTACATGGTCAATAACCTGCAGAAATCCTATGGTTTGAGATTTGGTTTTGTGCATCGTATTGGGACTTCTGCTGGGAGCCTGTAACTCCTGCTGTTGTTAATACATTTGGGGACCACTTTTGGTATTTAATGAGCTTATTTGGCCATTGGACTTTTTTCCCCCTTCCCTATCCAAATTACAGAAAAGGCCTTTTTGGAAGAAAATTAAATTTGTGTACATGATGAAGAAAGGAAGTGATGCAGTGAAGAGTTGGCATCAGTTTTGTCCTCCTCACTCCTCTGATTACTCTCTTGTTTGTAACCTTCTTTCCCTCTTTCCTGACCCCTGCACACAACCCTCTAAACACATGTTCGAAACAGTAACTGTTAAGGAAAGAAACAACTTCATCTCAAGGTGAGCTCTTTTCAAAGAACAGCTCTTACTTTTTTAATAAACCTTTGGCTCCTTTTCTCCAGGAAATGTTTTCCAGTCCTTCCTTAGAGATTTGAACAGCAAGGTAGTGCTGCTGCTTTTGGGGGTCCCCCCCCCGTGGATTAACTCTTAATATTAGGATGGGGGGAATAGCAGGGTGTGTCATTGTCCCTCCTGCCCGCCCCCCCCCCAGCCATTAATAAAGTCCAGAAATGAGGCTAATTTGGCCATGAGACTTTTCCAGAGTCTGGGAAGGTGGTGGCGCACACAGAGGACAGAAGTTTATCATGTAAGACCACCTGGGAGCTATATACCTGATATTTGTAGGCTCAGTATTGACCTGTGTTTTAGAAAACAGCATTGAGGTACATCTTGCTGCAGCAAAGTGTCTCTTCTTATTTGGAACTATGATGGTGTATGAGCATCCAAAAAAAGTAACCTGCAAGGTAAGTATGTGCAATGGCTATTAGGCTAGAAAAGGAAATACTTAGGAGTAATTTTTCTTTTGAAAATGCTTTGACCATAGCACTGTGATTGATCTGCTTGTTGTTTCCTTCCTTAGGTTCATTAAAAGACCACCCGCAGCAGCAGCCTGGCATGCTTTCTCGTGTGACCGGTGGCCTCTTCAGTGTCACGAAGGGAGCTGTTGGTGCCACAATCGGGGGTGTTGCTTGGATTGGAGGGAAGAGCTTGGAAATTACCAAAACAGCGGTCACATCTGTGCCTTCAATGGGAGTGGGGCTAGTCAAAGGAAGTGTTTCTGCTGTGGCTGGAGGTGTTACAGCTGTAGGATCTGCTGTTGCAAGTAAAGTGCCTTTAACAGGAAAGAAAAAGGATAAGTCTGACTAAAACCAAAACTGAGACATACTTGGTTCTCCAGAATATTACATCAGTGGCATTGAAATCTGCTAAGATTTGGACCATGAGAAGCCATGTGTCTTAGACACTTTATCTTCTAAAGAGCTGTGCAAGTAACTTGATTTCATCTGAGAAGGACAGAAGAAGCTTGGCTAGCACAGAGTATGAAGATTTATTAGAGCCTAGATTGAAGCTTTGTATCTGGTGAAATGTTACACTTGATAACTATAGAAGTGAGTAAGTGTATCTGAAGGGATAACACATATTTGAGTATTTGTTTACTGTAAGTCTTTTGCAGTTTTGGACTAAAATGTGAACACAGAAACTTGGTAATCTCTGCTGCACCATCAATATGACGAGATGCCATTTACTGTTCTCAGTGGTTTCTACATCCTCCTCCTAAGGATCCTACAGCTGTGTAATAGCATTGTTGGACGTACCCGAATAGTTTCGGTTATGAAACTGTACTTGCAGGCAGCCTGTAAACTATCAATGACCGCATTCTGCCAGTGCGGACTGGAGCAAACAGAACTGGAGGTGTGCAGAAATTGGACATGAGAGTGGGACATAGAAGTGAGAAAGTTTGACAACATAGTAGAAGGGATCATAAAGAGTAAACTAACTTAATGCCTTATTAGAAAAAATACCTTTTACTAGGTGAAGCTGTGTAAAGAACTGTCCTGTTGTTTCAGTGCAGTTCACAGAATGAGCTTTAGACTCTCTTTACGAATCCCGATATCTGAAACCTTGTCAATTTTTACTCAAAACAAGATTGCTCCATCTCAGGTGTATTTAATGATATGCATCTATCTCCTGCAAGTGAAAACTTGCTTCTAATAAACTTCTTATAGGCACTAGAAAAAATGAGGGCCTAATGGAATCTGGGCTGATGTTTGTGGTTGTCTAGCACAACTGTCTGTCTTGAAAGAAATGCCTTTGTGTAGTTGGAAACCACTGAAGAACAAGCAAAGTGTTGTCTCAACTCCATGATCTGCCAGGTTAGCTTCTTGTTCTGTTTAAGCAAATGCAAGGAATTTTTCACTACATCTTTCTCTGATACTTTGCATTTTGATTTTTGAGTAAAATGCAATACTTTTATTTAAAATAAACCAAAAAAGGTAGATGAGGCCTTAAAAAAAGAAATAAAGAAACATCATCCGAGTAAATTGTATACTGACAGATTTCAAACGTTAACACACCTCAGATGGGAACATCTGTAGGTCCTCTGCAGCATGTGAGGCAAAATGCACTTGTAAGAACACAGCTTGAGGTTGCCTTAAAATAGAAGCTGTTGGTGATTTTTTTTGTGTGTGTGTGTGTACTGACTTTGCAAATAAGTAACCTCTTTGGAAGCCCACAGAAGAAGGCTGTGAATGTTGTATATGCAGTATTTTCTAAAAACTTGTGTTCCTACAGAGAACTTCTAAGCACGTAAGCTTACTTTTTCAGTGGCAATGGTTGTACAAGAAGGATGTATAGGGAGACTTTTTAGAAATTAAAAAAAAAAATCAAAACATGTCACTTGTCTAAAACTTAGTCCTATATTCATGGGTTGAAAGTATACTACGTGTAAATTATGGTACAGTAGTCACCTAGTCTCTCTGAGCCACTGGTACTTCAGCTGCACTCTGGAAGAACTTTATTTGATATCAGTAATTGTATATGTTGGTAGTATGGTATTTGTAAGCATGGGGATTTGGGGCAGTGGGGAGAGCAAAAACCCAACAAATGGCATTATCTGCTCCTTTTGTTAGATGCACCAGCTGCTTAGCTCCAATCTGCTGCAAGGGTGTGGTGAGGTAAGTTTATGCAACAAATGGAAGACTTTAACTGTTTTCTATAGTCAAAAGCTAATTGCATAGAATATAGTGTAGTTTAAGGATACCAGTTAGCTCTAGAAATGAGCTAGGTTGGATATCGGAGGCAATCTAGCTGCAGCAAATAATTCAGTATGGTCTGCTCCCCTACAGTTTTCAACGTGGATGTATCCCCAGAGGGCTACCACTGAACTCTTGGAGTCACCTGTTCGGAGCATAGTGGTATTTGTGACACTCAAACAAACCCTTCCTCATCATTTTCTGAAAACATAAATGTTGAACTGGTCATAGCCCTTTTTTATGACATTCTCTACTTTTTATACTATGAAGCTTGCTGCAAAACAAGTGTGGTCTGAGATAAGCAATGTTAGATCTGTAAGAGCTGCCAACACTTCATTATGTTTTGTTCTTAACATATCCTGTAGTTATTACTTCTGAATCTTGTAACTGAAACACTTTAACATGGCATATGGTTTTAGTTTTTGAAAAGAGCTTTGTCCTATATCCTGCATATTTTCCATTCACTTATGAAACTTGCTTCATCTTAAAAACTTGTTCTGATTCTGTCCTGACACTTGTGAAATATTAAATTGTTGCTGTTTCAGACATTTGAAAGCTTCCTTAGTTAATTTGTGGAGAAAGGCATACTTAGGTATAAATCTTCCCACAGTATCGTGCCCCAGAGTATCTTTTATCTGCATCTGAATAGCACCAAACCAGCTCTTAACAAAAACTGTAACTTCACTGTGTAGGCTGTGCATAGACAGAACACAAAATCCCTTGTACTGGTATTTTTGTTCCTGGGAACTGAGGCTTGGGGATACCCATTTTTAAGATCGTAGTGAGCTGAATGGAATACAGAACTGAAATTTTCAGGGGGAGTGGGGTTGTTCATGTGTTTCGGGCTTGTTTTTGTGGTGGTTTTATTTTACTCTCCTTTTCCCAGCCCCCATTTCAAAAGGGGAAATGTTTATGAAGGCTACTTGTATGCCTGACTGCTCACTGTGTAACGAAAGGCTGGTCTACAGGCTTTTATGTGCCAGACTTAAAACAGTATGCACTGGTTCACGTTCACTGTGAGTAACAGCAAGAGACAAGGAAGCGGATTTCAGCAATACAACGCTTTGGTAATTGAGAGCTCCCCTAAGGTTTTATTGTAAATGAATCCTGTGAAGAAGAGAGAAACGGGTCCCAGGTGTAGAGTTATGAATGAAGGATTGAATGAATTTTGGTCTGCTGGTAGAGAAAAGGACTCTTTCTACTTATGCTTTTGTTTTGAAAGGGGAGAAGGAAAAACTGAAACATTCAGAATGGCAAATGAGTTTGTGATAACTCAGGCTATGACTCAATTAGGGAGACGTCACTTTCCTGTTTTGTCCATTGCCACTGGAAATACTGTAAGTGATGGAAATAAGCTGTTTCAGAAATGTTAAAAACAGATACCTGTAGAAATGCTGGAACTAAATTTTCAGGGAAAACTGTTCTACCTCTTGGTTTTCTTTTCATCTCAAACCACCGATCGGTTCTGTGGTTCAGCATTACAGATTGTATTATGAATAGCTTCAGAGAGCTAAAATGCCCCCTTGTGTCTGAGGGGAAGGATGCTTTTGAATTCAAATAATACTGTGGTCTGCTTAATAGCTGAGCACTGAAGGACAGTCAGAAAGTGACAAGGGCAAGTTCCTGTGAATTTTTAATATGGCTATCTTCCCAGTTTTCTCTTAAAAAAAAAAAAAAAAGGCAATGTGTTTTGAAGAGTCAGCAAAGACATGGCTTAGTAACACAGCCTGACTTTTATTGTGCTGGTGATACATGCCCCTTCTTGAATTCTTGCCACTGTCACACGTGCTCCTACAAGAGTGGTGTTTAAGCCCACAAGCTGCTGTCACATCCAGACTCGCCTGCGTGGTGGTGAGTTTAAGACCTTCAGCTGCTGAGATCCTGGCACTGCTCTAACCAGATGTTTCTAGCCCTTTCCAAGCTCGCAGTGGATAATGTGACAGGCTATATAAAATCATCTTGCAGCCCACCCTCTAAACAAGTAATTCAGTACCAGCTTTCCTCAGCAATTTAAAACTTCTCTTTAAGAAAAGGAACCCTGGACTTGCTGCCAAAATGTCTGTTAAAAATGACCTTGAAGAACAGCCTGGAGTGAGGGGGGTGTGTAACTGTTTTTTCTCCTGCTGTCAAGAGGGAATGTGTATGGAATAGTTGCTTAGGAAAGTCTGTCTGAGAAATAAAATCACTGATGATCCTAATTCTATTGAGATGATCGTCAGTGATGCTACTATTTTGTATTATCCTTCACAGCCCATACGTGAAAATAAATAAAATTCCCTGAGAACTTAAACACTGTCAGATAGTTACTATTTTGAAAGCCAGCACTTGTCAACAATTACCATACGGTGATATCTGAGAAGCGGTGTCACCTATATATTTAGAAAGTGTGGCAGCTGTTTGCAGATCTGGTAGTAATTTTTAATCACCAGTGGTTTACAGACTACAGTTTTGTTACACCTAATATAAAAGCATGACTTTTTCCTTTCTCCTACAATCATTTGAGACTCACTTGAGTCTCTCCCTAACCTTTTCTCTCCCTCAGACTTGCTAGAAAAGAAGAAATAAAGAACTAGGCAATAGCAATAAATGTAATTCCTCCTGCCCCAAACCTTTTGCAAAAGGAGCAAATTTTGAAGTCTCAGAAATGAAAAGGAGGTTGTCTTGTAGTTTCTTTGCATCATGGTTTGTACACAAACATACTAAGGCCTCACTGTAGCAGTCACTAAATAAAAAATACAATATCCTGCCTTTGTGCTCAGACTGTGCTCTACGTAGGCTCTCCTATCCAAGAAGTCAAGTCTGCTGCAGGTCAGGATCCGGGAGCTAGAGCTACTTACTGCAGCAATAAGGAACGGAACTCTGAAAGAGTCGCCAAAAGTCAGTGAACCAGTGGGTTGATGAATACTGCTGGAAAAATAACCCTCCTTTTCTCTTTCTCAGATAAAGATTGCGCTAATCACTACCACAGGCTGGACTGTGCGGCGACAGAGCTGAAAATCCGAAGCAGTTAATGCCCTGTTATATAAGGAAATGTAACAGAACCAAAAGAACACGTGAGGTACTTCCTGGGAAAAAAAGGCAACCTTTATCATAACCAGGTTCTATGATATTATTTGAAAGCATTAGAAAGCTAAAATTGTATAACAAAGTTGTGCTGAAGACCTAGTCCAGGAGGAAGTACAGTGTAAGACTACAGTCTGGTTAAGATTACTTTTGTTTTGGCTCTTCTCAAAGAACCAACATCTCTATTCTCTCTGATAATTTTCTTTTGCATAATTTAAAGCACAGCATTCAAATCAGTCTTCAATGTTTATAGGAGCAACAGGATTAAAAATTGGTCTCTCCTTCTTTGATTGTATCTTACCATAATTGACTTCAAAATCTTTCTTAGTACCATTCAAGCTTTCTAGAGTTCCACTCTTTATATCATATCCCAAAGCAGAGAGTTTTTTAATTCGGTACTGAACAATTTGCGTTGTCAACTCCAGCACCATCGGTGTCTCTCTAATCTGCACTACAGAAATTCCTTCCTTCAGTAGTCCTTCAAGTCTTTCTTCCAAAACTGGAACAGAATAGTAGAGAAGGGCTGGGCATTTCAGCACTAGCTGTTTTAATTCTTGATCACTACACTTAAAGACATTTTTTGAAAAAAGCATACTCTTCTGCATAGTAGTAGAACTAAGCTGAAAAATGAAACCTTTAAGTTTGGATAGCAGCTGTAGAACTTCATGGTCAGTGAAATCATTCTTCTGGAGAAATTCCAAGTTCTCCTGGATTGCGGTGGAGCTATTTAATAAAATAAATGGATTTTGGCTCAATAGCTTCAGTATCCAGGTCTTCATATTTGCATCGGAACCTCCTAAACTTAAATAATTTCTTTGTAATGTCTCTATCACGTTTTTGTTTTTCTCAACAGGATTATAGAAAATACTGGGTGCACTTGTCAAGAACCTGGTGATTATATTGTTCTTAAGTCCCAACTCTTGAAAAAACAGTATATTTGCCTTCTGGTTCTCATGATATTCAGTAGTAAAAAAAGACTCTGGAAACTGCTCTATTAATTTAATCAACTGCTTTTCATTCTGGCATACTAATTGCCATACAGCTCTTTGAGAGTTTATCTCTGCAGGGGTATGGAGAACTGCCTCTGGGCAGCGTTCTAAAATGTTGGCTACAGTGGTCTCATCTGCTCCCATTTCTTGTAAGATACCAGCAATTTCTTTAACATAGGCCACGTCCTGGAGAAGGACCCATTCCTTTAGTCTGCGTATTTTCTTAACGTCAACTGACAATCTGTAGAGACTCTCAATGGTTTTTTTATTTTCCTCTCTTGATTTTGCATCAGTTGTGTAAGCAGAATGTACTGGAAAGCTTCTGTTTGCTACTTCAGTCCATACTGATGAAAAATTCAATCCCGGGTTACAATACTGAGATCTTGCCAACATAAGTGTAAATGTATCTTTTGCACCGTGAGCGACTCCTCTCAACATTGTGGAATGCAGCCCTACAGAGAGAGAACACATTTAGGGCACAAGTTAATGCTCAGAGACATTGGTATTTGGACTGAGCTGGCATAAGAAATTACTCTCAACAGCGTTTTTTGTAATTAGCACAAAACTCAGCTTTCACGGAAAAGCTGGGGGGGGATAACTTTTGAAAGGTTAATGTTCTGACGGATGCCTCACTGGAACAATAACATGCGGATGCAACAGACCTGATGTGGGGGCAGCGCTCTGTCCATATAAATGCTTGCAGTCGTACAAGAACCAAACTGTCAGCCATTTCCTGCAGCTAACATTGTTATTACATTACAGCTCACTCACACTATACTAGAAAAATGTTTCATGCAATTTAATTTGACAGTAATTCTACTAAATTAATTAAAAGAAAAGCAGCTTAAATATCTTTCTTAACCCATCTGAATGTATTTGCTTAACTTCTCAAGCATTGTTTGGAGCGTGACTTGTTCCTTCATGTGTCAGAGACCCACCCTGGCGCTCCTGCAGCAGCAGTTCGTAGCCTAACTGCATTTTGCAATCGTTCTTGTTATAATTAAGGAAAAAAAAAAATCATTGAAACGTTTATGTATGGGTGTTTCACTAGCTGAGTCTGTTAATTGGGTTCTGAATAAGCACACTGGTATTTTGGGGGAGGAAGCAAGTACACTGTAACATCTTTAGGCCTTCACTTGCCTCTTCCAACACCTACTTTGCTACAGCTGCCCTTTACGCTGACACCTTATTTCTGTCTCTAGGTCACTTCTGTCATTGCCAGGCACCCCCAGTAAGCAGAGTCCTCGTGCACCCTGTGGAATAGGTGCGTGGTGGTGCTGGGGTCCACACAGCAACCACAGGGTAGCTGTGGGTAACCCCATACTTCACCTTTGCTCAAACTGACTGCCAGGTATCACCAATAGCACATGCGCTGCCACCTGCTCTGCAATGGCCAGAGGAACTGCAGCAGTCAAACACAGATATCATCACGTGTATCTTTAACTTCCTAGATGGTGTTTTCATAACAACCCTTTGGAAGCACAGAGTGTGAAAGGGAGAATTGCTGGTCTGTGAAATACTCGCACAAATTGCTGCTGCTGATAACATGCTTAAAACCGCTCAAATTGAAAATGAGAAAAAAAAATACAATTTGTGCATTTGACAATTCTATTTAGACAGTTGCCTTCACCCCTCCCAAAGTATAGCGTGCTTCGAAAAGTACCTACGTGAGCATTAAGTTAAATTATTTTTTGGTTTGGTTTTTTTTTTTTAGGAGATTAAAGACTCTTATGATCATGCAGTCTAATCTCCTACATAACAGACGAAGAAGCCTGTTGCAGGAACAGCTATATGAAACCCCTGGAATCTTCTTTATAGCCCATCTTTTAAGAAAATACACGGTTTGTTTAGAGAACTTAAGTGATAGAGCCTCTATCTAGTTGCCAGGTAAGGTTAAATATTTTCCAGTGGTAAAATACTTTATCTCAAAAAAGTGTACGTTTGCTTTTAAGTTGATGTTTTTCAGCTTCTAAAAGCTGAACTCTTGTTATGTTACTACATCATAAACTAACAGAGTAAGACATAATTTCTTATATGCAAGTTCATGTTATTAACAGCAGCTGTTTACCACTAACTTGTTTTTTAGTATTATTTCAAATCTCTGAGGCAAAATCTGATTGCCTAATGAAGCTGCTTGTGTCATAACCCCAAGGCTAATGATTTTATCTTCATAAACTTTGTGACTTGAGAAGTGCTGTCCTGCAAGCTCCACCACAGAACAAGCGATTTTTCCCCAATAGCCCTGAAAGCGCTCTAAGTGTAGGTAAGTCACAGACTTCTGTGCTGACCTTTCCACATCCTGAAGAAGTGACAGTTTCACAGGGACTGCACACTAAAGCCTCTCCTCCACAGGGAGTGACATAACTGCCTGTGTCTGAGTACTCTGAGTAGTTCTATTGAATTTAGGGGGTCCAGTCAGAGTAAGTAAATTTCTGAAGGATCAGGGCTTTCTTCATTAATGCTTCAGCTCAGCTGGAAACTGCCAGAAAATGAAGTATTGTTAAAATTGTTTGGGATGTCAGATGATACTTCCAAAGAACAAACTGGAAAAATAACTAACCATGACTTTTACCTCAATGTATAATCCTACTGTTAAACAAAATTACCTTGTGAGTAATGCAGTCACTTAAAATACAGTCATTTTACCTATTATAGAGCTTTTAAAAAATTCTGATATAGTAAATTGTGCTCTTCCAAGATCTGACATGGAAATGATTGTTGTGTTCACTTAGAAGAAGCTTTATGTTGTCTGAAAGTGTTTGACATCATAGTCAATTTTTTTTCCTGTTGTTAGTGAGGATCATCCATGCAGAAACACAGAACACTATAAAAGGAAGGAAAACTTTATTTGCTAAACTGCATTTGACTGGGGTACTCAGGAGCTTTTGTAAAGCACTAAGCAAAATATAACATGCAAAATAAGATGAATGGATTTTAATGTCATGGTGTTCTATGGAAACTGAGAAGATGATTAAGAGTTATGATTTGGTGTATTTCAGAGTCCATAGATGACAGTAGCACGTTTGCAGGGTATGTAACCTATTCCAAGAATTCAGAGTTTCTTAAAGCTCATGCTGGACTACTGTTCTAATATGCAGTATCCCACTGTAACTTTTTACATACTTGTATTGCTGTAGGGATTGTAAATCGAGAGATTACGAAAAAAACCAGCCAGCTTAGATGAGACGTTTGGTCTCACTGCCAGCAGCACCCTCTTATCACCAGGTGTCATAACAGCAAGAAGGAAGTGAACTAATGTCTACCTGGAAGTTACCTGTGATCCTGCTTGCTAGCACATTCACAGTGATCTATATCTACAGAGTAAGAGGGTGTTATAAGTTTCATTATTTAATGAGACTCCTATGTATATCCTCTATAGGAAATGGACACTAGGATCAACTGGCTGATTCATCCCTCATTTCATTCAGAAATTTTGAATTTCTGAATGTGTATTTTCAGACTCAGATCTCACTTTTTGAAAATTAGCAAACCAACCTCTTGCTTATGCTGTATTTTTCACAAAATCTTTCACTAAAGAGAGCAACAGTATGACTACTACGGTATGCTGGTCACTACCATTCTCATTACAGCAAACTGTAGCCAGGTCTTAGTAGGTTGTAGAGAATTAAATGAAACTCCTAAATGCCTAGACTGAACTTTGAATTAACCAGGAAGAGTAGGTATCTACCTGGAAGAGAGCAGTGTAGACAGGATTTGAATAGCTTGCGAAGAAATCTGGAGTGGTAATAGGTAGTGGTTTTGCCGATCAATGCTAGTAGAGTAAGCATTCACACTTCTGCACTTACAGACAGAAAATTAATCTCTGCTTCTGCATCACTAGTGGAAATGAGGTAAAGAAGGATTACAAAAATACACTAGACCAACATAAGCTTTCTAGAAAAAACTGTAGAGGATCCTAGGATAATCCAGGTTGGAAGGGACCTTGAGAGCTCAAAGCAGGGTCAGCTATGGGAAAAGACCAGGCTGCTTTGTCCAGTCAGGTCTTGCAAACGTCCATGGATGGAACCCGCCCAGCCTCTCTGGTCTGCCTGTTCTACTGCTTGACCACCCTCATGGGGAAAAGGCTTTTCCCTGTATCTAGGAAACATTAAAAAAAAAGCTTAAGGAAGCATAGCACTATTTAAGCCAAGGACTATCAAGGGGTGCTTTTGGTACAGAGAAAATGGAAAGCCAGCAAGCAATCCCAGCCTGGTCGGTAAGCCCAGCCACCTGGGCGAGCCCTATCCCCACACCCCCCTTCTCTCCCTTTGGACTCCGCTTCGGCGTGGAGGGGCAAGAGGCGGCTGTTTTCCTGCAGCCAGGACGGGAGCCGAGGGCGGCAGGCCCGGCTGGGCTCTCCCCGTCCAGCCCCGGCCCCCGCTACCGCCGCCGGCTTCTGCCGTTATTGCCAACGTCACCCGGCAGGAACGTCACTCGCGGCCCACAACGAGGACTCGCGCCCAAGGGCTTCCTCCCCAACCACGCATCATTTAAAAAACACGCAGCTTCTGCATCTCGCCCCGCTTATCTTCGGGCCGTCGCCATTGTTATGACACGGCCGCATCTGTCGTCAAAGCACGGCAGGCCAAACATAACGTCAGCCGGCCCGCTAACGGCGGCGCCGCGGCTGAGGGCCNGAAGTGCGGGTGGCAGTGAAGTACCGTCAGTAAGTCTGAGTTTGCAGTACACAAAGACTTTGCCATCCTACCTGCGTAGGACGGCTCATTCACATCCTAGATCTGAATCGAGTGTGCTGTAGTTCATGTCTTGGTGCACTCTGTTCTTAATCAGTGTGGTAAACGGGCTTGCATGACGGAAAATCACCTGAGGTTCTTCCACTTGCTAAAATAGGCTTTGTTACAATTAGAAACCGTCAAAGGCGGTTGGATTTAAACAGGTTTCAAGAGAGAAGTAGTGTAGTAAATAAAAAAAAAAACAATTTGAAAGTCAATCATTTCGAAGTATTATGATAGCAAAGAAATGTACGTTTTAAAATGAGGCTACTTGAGTGCCTGCGTTCTGGTGGGAAGCAGATGATCCCGTTGGTTCGGTAAGGGAAATGGACTGTTTCTTGTGTTTATCCGGAACTGAAGTTGAAATAAGGGTGCTAGTGAGGCCTTGCGCCCTGTACAGCACAACAGTTACCGTGCAGACCACCCAGGAACCAAAACCCTAGGGCCCCTGATGCCAAACGTCTGAATCTCCGCAAAGGCGCTTCTAGTCTTTTTGAAAGCAGTACCCTGAAAAATCTCTTCAGGGCCAAATCTGGACGAGAGGCAACGCTGATGTGATGCTGGGAGGCCTGGCTTACATCAGGATATTTTCTTCCGTACGATCACTGCACTTATCACGGAATAAAAGACTGAAATTCACATACGTAGTCATTGGATTTACGGTGTTTTGCTGGTGGTTCAGAAGTTAAATGAGCTGTGATGGTGAGAATCATCTTCCTCTATCTTATGTTTTCCAGCTGTATCTACTTTATTTCTCTTCTAAACTTAGAGTAACAAATCAGCAGAGACACATAAAATATTTCTAGCCTAGAAAGGTTTTTCTAGGCCTGTTAGGATTTTTTAAACTAACTCTGGATCTGCACAATCACATCCTTCAGAGAGTGAAAATCTGTACTGTTCTCTCTGGGAACACATCTTTTGTCAGCCACATTTTCAATAGTCTGTATTAGATCTGTGAAAATGATCTAACGAAGAAGAAAACTGCTACAGAAAGAAACCATGCTCTGTGAACCCAGTTCAGGCTTGGTCTCCTACATAACCGCTGTTTCAAGAACAGTTAACAATGTGAATATAAATTACATACAATGATGTTAAAAACACTTATCTAAAAACTGCTTCTAATCTGTAATGCACAATGTATTGTACACTTGCTTCTTATGTTTTTCTCATTTCACGCCTTCATGTTATCTTTTTTCCCTTCTAACTCCTCCCTACTCTCTTGATTTTTGCGATCACGGTCTGGGCTAAATTAGCCAAATTAGCAATAATGTTCGTTAAAAAAATTATCCACGAGAGAACACAGTAGTGAGGTTTACTTGTACGAGTTCCTTGATTAAGTCTGATTCTATTTTCTGTTTCGACCCACTTGGAGAGACTCTTCCCTTGAGATTCGACATTTTAATTAATATATTCTTCACCTTCCTTCCACTTCTAAATCAAGAACAAACTGTCTGGCACGGAACTGGGTTTTGACATAATGATATGCTAATGATATACTACAGTTGTTATTTAGTCTGTAGCGACAAACGGCTTACAGACTGATGGTTTTCATGGTTGCAATTTGGTTATGAAACCGTAAGGTCTAGTGAGGGAGGGTTGCTTCCACCTCAGTGTTCCCAAGAAGGCAGACCAGTTGATGCTGGGCTTTATTCAGGGCCATCTTCAGTGTCACAGCCTTGTAAGGAGCTAGCAGGGAACATAAGGAGCATGAAAAAGCAGTTTAAAAGTTTGAAATAAAAACTGTATTGTGAGGTGACTTTCCTTGAAAATAAGGAATCTGCCTTCTTCAATGAGCTCACAAATTATAGAATTAAAAGGAGTTTGATGGAAAGTGGTCATTAACTACCGAGATTTCTTTTTCTGTTTATTTCTTTGAAAATTATTCACCAAATATTTGGTATTTCTTAAGAACAAACAAACAAAAAAAAACCAAGCAAGGAAGAATGTACTTTTTATTAACTGAGAAAACAATGCTCAACTTTACAATGGCCCAATTACTCCAGGTTCGAGTTGCAGCAAGGGATATATATATATATAGCAGGATCCCATATGTTCTTCTTGGACCAGAATGATGAGCTGTGGAATACCATGTTCCACATACGACAGAGTAATAACTGGAAAACCCATAATAATTTATGCTACTGTTAAATTCAGTGCTTAAGAACAGTTCAGTCTCCACACTTTTTAGAAAGAAATTTTGTGTAAAACCAAATAGAAAGGGATTCTAATCATGGCTGTGTCCTTTGTTGCTAGCATGCCTTGATCATGAATGACATTGTCATTCAAAGCGAGGAAAGAAAAGCGTGAAGGGAAACACGTGATGCATGTCTCTTTTTGTTGATTTTACTTTTACTTTCTGTGTATCTTTGCAGAAAAAAATGTTTTAGTAGAAAGAGCAACTACAATTCTGAAAGTACTGCCTTGCTCTGGCATTCTGGAAGTCAAGGAAGGTCAGTACTGTTGATGTGAGTCCTCCGCCTTTTACTTGAGAGCCGTTATTTCTAATTAAACCCCTCTTGCTGTTGCTACCCACTTGCCTATGAACACTCTGGAAGTTGTAGATGTGAGCTGCAATACACAGGTGGAGGTTTATTTTCAGATCTGCATCTAGAGCTGCCCTGTTAGGACTCGAAATTGCTCTACTGAGTCCTATCAGTGTGACGCCTCATTCAGTAGTTAGCCATGCCTAGCGGTTAACGTGGAAGAAGGTATAGGGAAACCTGCTGTGTCGGCAGCACGCAGACCTTGGTTCGAGCTCTGTAATTAAAAGAGAAGACGTTAGATATACACTATCTACTAATAATGACTTTACTAACAGGGCTAGAGAGACCATTTTAACTCATTCTGCTGCTTAGGACTCGCTTGAAAACGTGTTTTCTTTCAGCAGCTCCCGCGGCAGGAGGCTGGGCGGCCCAGCCAGCTCTGCCTCTTGCTCAGCGGTTCTGTCCCAGCTTTTTTTACGCCACCTCAGGCCTGCCGCGGGCAGCGATAAAAACACGGCCCGTTTGGTAAGCAACAGCACGCATCTTGAGCGAACACTGGAGGGGAGAGGCCCTCCCCCCTCGGGCAGGGGCCGGGCGGGCGGCGGGGGCCGCACACAGACCGGCACCCGGCGGGGGCCGGGCTCCCTACGCACACGCTTACATAAGGGCCGGGCCCGGCCCACCCCGCGGGATG
>WAAD01016817.1:2280-26497 GCA_013389945.1 Fregata magnificens | reverse complement strand
GCTCCCGAGGGCGGCGGTTCGGTGGCGCTGGAGCCCAGAGCCGGGCTGCGCCGCCGGGAGCCGGGCTGCAAGCCCCGGGAGGAGCAGCCCGGAGGGCTCGCTGCACCCCAGCACCTCTGGGCAGCCAGAATCCCCGCGCCGGCACAGGGTGACTCCTTGCTGGAAAAAAAAAAAAAACCTGTTAAGCTGCTTGATTGGTTCAGAAGTAATTTCCCAGGATATCTTTTCCTGCAGGGAAGAGTAGGTAGTGTCGCTTCCCAGAGCACGCAGATCTATTCCTACGCCTTCAAGCCAGGTGTGGTCCTACCTAATACAAAAATTAACTTTATTGTGGAGTTATGACTGATGCTTCCATGCTAAATGTATGCCATAATAAGGCGGAGGTTAATGGGACTTCTGTGCACAGTTATCTTGTCAGATTACTTAAAACGTTACTAGGGATCTGAAAGTTGTTACCCTTTTAAAAGGGTTGATAATGCAGTAGAGTTCTTGTATCATCTGTCCATCCAGTGTCATGAACTTGAAATGCTCCTGAGTTTAGCCTGCCCAGACTACGATGCTGAGAAGAGTTGCCTAATTATGGAACAAGCACAATGAAACTTGGCCTAACACCACGTCATAGAAGAATGGCAAATTGAGATACTTTGGGTTTCAGTTCAGTTTACTTCTCTTCAAGGATTCTTTCTTTCAAATTTAATAATTTCTATCCCCTTACATCTGGAGGTTTTTTGGGGTTTTTTTCCACATTTTGAGAAGTTTTCCTTATGGTCCTATTCCTGGGTTTCAGAAGACAAATACTAAAAATGCTTTCTGTGAACTTTAACTTGGTGGTTATTCCATTTTCCCTGACAAAAATAACGTTCATACCACTTAAGAATAATAACTGTTAGATACTTCCCTCATCTGAGGTTCACGATGTACATTTCTTTTATGGAGGCTTTTTAATTTGTTTGTTTGTTTTGAACGGGATAGTTGTTTTTGAATAACAAATCCTGACTTCATAAAGAAAGCTCAGAAGTTTTAGTTTTATGGATGAAGCATGAACAACTAGTTGAGTTTTAAAAGAATGCAGGCAATTGGTGCAAGTCTAAGTGTTAAGGAAATCACATCTTAAGAATACTTCATAGGTTTCTGGTGTGTTTTGCAATTGAAATACTAAACCATTTTTGGTTATATTCTCTGAGCTAGTGAATGATAGACAAATGCGAGCTTTGATTCTAGGAAAAGGAGGTTCATGTCTTCAGTGCTACTGGCCTAGTTCTTCAATGACTGTTTAATGTCATCGTTAGGTAATACAGTCCTTGAGTACCTTTGTGTGTGATATATTTGCCAGTTGGTTTACTTTAACAGTGTTCTCAGTGATCTAAAAGACTAGTCCCTGCGCTGCATTTTGCATTTGAAGAAAGCCATCTTTTAGTTGCTGGTTAGAGGGGCTGAGTTTTTGGTGGTGTGGGCTCATTTATTTACTTATTTTATGAAGAGGAGCGTTTTTCTTTTAGTCCTTTGTTTTTTTGTGCCTTCCCCCTCCCCGAAGATCTCCCTGAAGAAGGGTAAATTACAACTCCCCTATCCAAAGCACTTCAAACAATCTCCTGGGACTCAAATACCCTCAAGGCACGTGCTGCACATGGATTTGAGTAGATATCTCACTGCCTTCACAGCCCGGTTTTGTGATATCTTCAGATTTTTTCAAGTTTAAAAGTACAGTAACTTTATAGAATAACTGGCTGCTAGAGCTTTTTTTTTTATTGGAGTGATCTCAATAAATTCTTATTTAAATGAACAATTACTGGTTTGGAATGAATCCATTTTAGGTTCCAGCGGTTTTAATGAGTTATTTTTAAACAGTGGTAACAAGCATGTTCACAGTATGCATACACAAGACTTATGATGCAATTTTTTGGTTTGCCGGTCTCATTCAGCACTTGCAATTAATAATCAAGCATTTTATCTCCTTGGTCACTTGATAACCATAAGCAAGATCCTTGCTTAACATGCCTGTGGTGTTGAATTAGTCAAAAATATTTTATTTGAGATTGGGAGCAGAAGCCCTTCAGCATTTGGAAAGTGAGTCAAATTTAGTCTTCTGGTGTGAATTTACAGTGGTCCTTTCTTAGTTTGAATTGATTGACACCGAGAGTTTATGTTCTGGTGAGTTTATGGTCCTAATGCCCTGGGCAAAACCCTTGTCTGTCAGAGTACAACATATGGCTAACACAATAGATATGAGGAAAAATGGTGTAAGAATATGAGAAACCTGAAGGTTTAGTTTCTTGTTAGAAGTAATATTGTCCCTCTGCAGAGTCACCAGTTACGGTTCATTTCAAAAAATGTGTTTTAAATCTGGCAGATAGCAGCCTTTAATATATAGGTGCTTTCTGATTAACTTTTCTCTTTAAACAGTCATGTAACACTCATGAACTAATATTTTTGTGTAATTGTACTATTGAGCAAGTCTAATTACTAAGCAGTCACATGGTCTTACTGACCTCCTTTCTCCTGGCATTCAGCCTGCTTGTTCTAACATCATGAATGCTGCAACGTAAAAAATGCCAGGGCCTTCCTCAACTCACTTCATTTTTTCTGGTTCTGTTCTGTTTCTTCTTGTTCCTTCTTTCAAGCCGTCAGGTAAACCAAGATGTGCTTCCATTGAGACATGCTTTTTCTATATAATGAGTTTTCCAGTGTCATTCACAGATCAAGGCTTGCGAGAGAGAGAGGTTATTTGGCACAGTAAGAGGTGATGGAGAAATGGTGGAGGGAGATAGTAAATGGAAAATTGCTCTAAAGGTCTCTTAAAGTTTTGTCAATTGCCCTTAAACTTTTGGCACCAGAATTAGCATGTATCTAATTGTGTCAACGGAGTAGACAAAGCATGTAACTTACGTACTCCAACAAGTAACCATTACCTACTTATGAAAAAATGTGTTTGTATGTGCTCACAGACTTTTCCATATTAAGGAGAATGGGATCTCATGTTTAGCAATATCACTTAGGGGAGGGTTTCATTAAGCCCTGGTTTTAGTACAGAGTGGCAATTGATCACAATACCTAAAAAGAAATGCAAACATTGTGTTAGTTGATGGATAAAAATTTACTTTGGCTAATAATTTACTTTTTTAGTTTGTCTCTTTTTTAGTTTGTCTTTTTGAGTGTATATGTATGTTTTTGATATGCTAGTTGAAAGACTCGCAGGAATTGGTTTAAAAAGACGGATAGTCTAATCTTGCCAATCCTTGTATTTCTTTTTTTAATCATTCCTGAAGAAAACAACTTTCACTTTTAAAATAAGAGTAATAAAATTTGTTTTGTATATCTAGTAGATTTTGTGAGAATATTGATGTGTTCAACATCCTGCAAAGTTAGCTGCTGCTGTTATGGCAGATAGTCCTGTTGATTTAGGAGAAAGCAAAGATGTGATTTTTTTTTTTTAATGCTCATACCTCAAAGCATATTAAAAATTAAAAACCTGAGGGGAAAAAAAAAAGTTTCATTTCCAGGACAATCACTGCAATTCATAGAAATGGGAGCTTGTTTTAAAAAATTAATACTTGGACATCCTTCTGTAGCATCTGTTAAATTTTGCTATTCTGTGCCTCTGGTTTTGAAAATATGCTTACAGTTTCAGGTTATGTAGGAAATTATTTGTCCCAGAGAGATCTGTTTGTTGGATGTGGGATTGGTGAAGAAAGTTTGTCAATAGAATTATTCTATGAGTGATTTCAGTATTAAATGATATCATACCCATAATTCAGGCAGGCAAAATTTGTGTATTATACTTTGTTAATTTTGGTGACATGCTTGGTATGCAAAAAGGAGTGTGCCAAAATAATTATGACTTCCCTGCTAAAAACATCCCTTTAAGTTTGTTTTCATGGTGTAGCACTTAGGATGAAAATCTGTTTGATTTATGAAATCTTTAACATCAAGCCAATCATCTAAAGTATAAACAGAGACAAGGCTCTTGGTTTTTCATATGCAAAGCTAGACATACATCTGGTTTGGGAGTAACATTAGTTTTGTATGTATTCTGTAGATACTTTGGAGTTTATTTTACAGGGTAGGTAGCCCATGCTGAACTCCACTGCTATAGCCAGGGTGTGACAGGTCCGCAAGGGAACTTCAGTATTCCTGTGCTTGTGCTGTGTTCTAGATGTACCCGTCATACCTTTTAATAAGTGGCTTCAACTCTAGCTCAGTGTGCAACTTGGAGCACTTTTGTCTAACCGGCCCACTGATTTGAGGGTGATTAATCTGTAAACTTCAAAATCTGTTATCGAAGAGTAGTAACTTTGTTTTCAGAAGCCGCATGCTCAGATGGGAGTTCTGTGGTACCAGCGGTTGGATTGGAGAAACCCTCCAGTGCCACACATCTAGGTTGCCCACCTGTCTTCTTTCACAGAAAGCCCTGTCTACCCCAAAAGTGCCCACAGTTCAGCAATTCCCTCTGTAGTTCATGGTGTTATGTGATACAGTCCTATGATTTACAAAGTACGTCACTGAACCACACTGACGTATGTCCTCATGGTTTTAATCTGCAGTGTTGATGAAAGGAGTGGTTCCACCCTTTCGTGGTAGCGTGCAGCCTTGTGGTGAACCAGGTTAGCTCATCAGTCTGTCCAAAAGAGACTAGTTACCAGTTTTGGTGGGATTAGCTCTGTGGTAGATAGTGCCAGCAAAAAGGTTGCAGTAGTAGTAGTGAAGAGGCAAGAGTGGGAAGGGCAGGTATCATTTCTTTCAGTGGCAGCATGGATTCGTTCCAGGTTAAAATGGCCATGTAACTGTGGCCTGCATTGTTTGTATGTGTAGTAACCACCAGGTGTTTTTTGGAAGGTGATTAATAGTTTCTTCTGTGGCTTGCCATTTGTTGACACCCTTTGAAGTTACATTGTCGAAAATAAGTATTGGCCTTTTTACTGTGTTAGGGGAAATGCCCAATTTATTTTTTGTCAAACTGTCAGAATATGAGAAATAACACTGCCAGCTGAGAAATTACGCTATGCTTGTTTGCTTATTTTGGTGAACGATCTTGTATCACCAGATTCTGTAATGTAACTGTTATTAAATTGGACAAGAAGTCTGCACTGTTTGGTCTGGAGAGAGCAGGCGGTACTGCAAATCCAATTTTATACAAAGTGTTCAATAAGTTGTTTTTTCCAAGTAGCGGTTATTATAGGCCAGAAAAATTCCAGTGAGCATTTATACAATTTTGCTTGTTGACTGCAAAATTGATCTTGAAGGAATCTAATTCCTCAGGTTAAGAGGTTCTGAGGTTTGAGAGACCTGGTTTTACATCACTGATCTCCAGGTTTGAGGATATCAAGAGAAGATCTGGGTAGAGTGTTCTTGATCTGTAAGAGTAGCGTGTGGACTTTGAGTATCAAGGCACAAATGTGGTCTTGAAACAACTCTGTAGGATTATTTCAGTCTTCCTTCTCTTGGGACCAGAAATCTATTTTTGTTACTTTACCTAAGTATCAATAGATCACATTCTTTATTTGAGCAGGGGAAGGTAATCTGTCTGCAACTTCTGGTGTTACCTCCTCTGATCATTAAAGGAGAGGGTGATAACCCTCAACAAACACCATCTGTGGTGAATGCAAAAGCAGCTTTCTTTAGGCAATCAAGAATACAGATATTTTTTTTTTAACTGATAAGTATGTGGCAGTGTCAATGAATTCTGCATCAGTTCCTCAAAGCAAATTATTTGAGGTATTGTCATCCTCTTTGGCTATTTCCGTGTAATAAAGTATTTTTTTCCTCCAGTTTGTGAAAATACCTTTTTTCCTACAAATGGCAGATACTCTTCAAACACATTTCATTATGCAAATACTGCAGAAAAAGCTGTTCATCGTTGTACCACCTGAACTTTTTTTGTTTCTGACAGTTTGTCTACAGCATGGAAGCTTTTCTTTTCAAGGAAAATGATTCCTTTCCATACCCTCTCAAGGCCTGGCAGGTTTTCAGGTTAGTTATATAACCCACGATAGGAGGAAGGTCAAGCTGCCTGTGAAGTCGGCCCTTTTTTTAGTGTAAAAGTTACACTAAAATCTGTGATATATTAATTTGTATATTGAAAGCAACTCTTCGCTTTAGGGGATTTTGTGACTTTTCCATAGTGACCTGAAAAGGCAGAAGTCAGCTTGAGCAAGAATTGGTTGTGTAAGTAGTGTGGGAGTATGTGGCTTTGTTTTATAGGCTTAGTAATTTGCATATCACATTTTAGCAGGTTTAATAGCCATGCCTTTGCTTACCTCTAGGAAAGGATTGGATTTGACTACCGGGGTAAGAACTTTATGGTATTTTGGTGCAATACATTTTACTTAAATTTTCAGAACTCCAATTTAAATGTGGGGCAAGGTTAGTTTGGGTGCTTCTATATACTGCTGGCTTTCAAGTTCTTTGCAATCTAGGTCAACAGGTGAACTATAATTGCAATGTTCTTCTAACCCCAAAGCCTCCATACATTTTTCAGGCCACCGTTAAGCATTTGCTTTCACTGCTTTGGAGTTTTGTGTGTGTAAAAGTTTCTTTATGCAGGAATAAAGGTTTAGTGGAGGTGAAGGATAGACCAGAAAGGACTGGGGAAAAGAGGGTCGATATTGCAATGTTCTGTTTCAAGTGTGTAAATGGAGACAGCTGTGGCAAAAATCCATATGTATATCTATACTTTTGGAACAGTTACGAATCTGAGAGCATACTAATTACTAATGGAGAGAGAATAAAAATTAACACATGAGCTTTGTTAGCATTAGTTTAGACAGTAGCTGAGCTGCAGTGAAGAGAGCTTCCTAAAATATGCATTTTTTTTCTTAAATTCTGTGCTTTGATTTTTTTTTTTTTTTGAAATTGCATTAGTATTTGAAAGGTCTGAAAGCCTATGTTGGTAAACCTGGGTAGGAAATAAGAATTTGATAATACTCAGGGTTTCAGAAGTAAATTCAGCTGTCAAACTGTTGCTCATAATCTCTTTGAAAAGTGCTAACGCAACAAGTTCCTTGCAGTAGGATGGAACGTGTCCAGATTATCAGAGGTGGAAGGGATTTGTTCCAGTTGAACATTGGTTGGGATGTGACCTGCCAGTCTAATTTCTGTGGTGACAAACATGTGATGTCATGTACACCTGAGCTTTTGTGTTATGCGTTGCTTCCTCCTGCAACTAAACTAGAGAAGTTTTCTGGGCCTGCTTTTGAAACTTACTTTATCTCCGTGTTTCTTGATTTGCAGGAAAGCATTTCCTTTCCTGTTCAGTCACAGGCATTCCTTTTTTAACATCTGTTAGTATGTTTGTGACTTTTGCACAGCTGTGAAAAGTAAAGGCTGCAAAATTCTTGCACTGTAAGTTTGATTCCTTTCAGAACACAAACCCCTAGCCTTTCAAAATGAAGGCCAGAAACATTGAAAAAAATCTGTTTAAGCTCAAATGGGGAAGTTGTGAAGTATGAATACAAGTTACTATTGATTCTTCAGTGATAGAGATGAAGTATCTACAGCACAGGCTACTTAGGAACAATTCCTGTAAGGAGAACTTGGATTTTTGTATCTGTTACCTATACAAAGTGTGGAATCCATGCCCTAGGAAATGCTCTTCTTTTTATAGTAAGGAACCTGTGGGGTTCAGCGCTTGCAGATTTTTTTTTTCCCCTTAATGCCAATATTCTACTTACCTTGTAGGTAAAGGGTAAACTGTGCTACAATTTAGAGAGAGGGGCAAAATAATGATTGAAAGAACAGAAATAGGATGGCAAGTTTCATCAGAAAGATGAGTAAATAAATAGATAACTCCTTCATGTAGGTTCTTTGTTATTTCATGCCTTGTATAGTTTGTAAAACATGATTGTGGTCTGCATGGTTATGATTTTGCTGTGCACTAAAATTATAGAACACTGTGGCAAGCTTTATCTCAGTTTCACAATCTGTGCAGTTCTGAGGTACGGGAGAAGTGTACAGAGAACTGTGAGACTCCATTTTATAGAGCAACTGGCATTAAAAGTAGTTAATGATTTGATTTCCAATACATTGGATTAATTGAAGAATGGAGTAAAATTTTTCTTTCCTATGATCTCTTGTGAGTTTCCTCTGAGTTGAAATTTTCTGCCTGTAAATTCTATGGCATCGAGTGGGGTTTTTTTAATTATTTTTTTCTCCAATTCTTCATATTTCACATTCTTGAGAATAAACAAACTCATTTTTTCTAGGAGTCTTAAAGTAGAAAAAGATAATAATACAGCTTTTAGTAGAGATTGCCTACTATTGTTTTCCTTATTCTTCTCTCATGGGAGAGGCATGACTCTACATCTGTAAAACTGAGATATGCATTTAAAATAAAATATTCTACAGAGTCATTTTTGCCATCCAGGTTTCAGAAGGGTCTTTGATTGGGGAGCAGGTTGCATTTTGGTTCTGTTCTTTGTTTTCATAAGTCTTGCTAGTAGTGAACTCAAGAAGTTGAAACTATCCAAGTCTTAATGAGGGTGATCAAGCAAACGATGTCATCTGAATTATTTGTTTTATTTGGGTTGCCTAGGGATAATTCCTGTGACTTTCCATCATTATTTTTCAGTAGATGGCAGGCTTAGTAAGATCTAGTTTACTGTGCTTTATGTGTGTTTCTTTTTAGACACCATAGCTGTCTGCTGTTCACTGCTATTATGCAGTGTATCCCAGATCCTGTAAGTGCTTCTTTAAATGACTTTTTTTGAGTGACTTTTTAATTTTCTTTTCTCCAGCGTACTCTTTAACTGGTATGACCTGGAAACATCTACTAATGTGTAGTTTTGGCAGTTTATGACAAAGGAAGAAGTTTTAAATTGCTGTGATATTGATAGTTCAGTTTTCATTGTGGTATATTTTCCCCTTTTATTTCAAGTCTTTCATAATGTGAGGAGACCTGTATAAAGATTAGTACTGATCACATAGTCCTGGTGTTTTTCAGTGAGCAGAGTTTTTTCATTTGATTGAAATTTCCTTTCTGTAAGCTAGTTGCCAATAAATTTATTGGTGAGAAGTACTTTATTTCAGAGCTAGTGTGTTTTTTCTTCCAAACCAGAAAATGATGGGTTTGTGGGGATAATGTGGATCTTCCTCTTTTTACATTTTAGAATTTGGCTTTCTTTCAAATATAACTCCACCAACCTCTCTTTTTCAGTGCCAACTCTGAAACATTGTGTTAGTTTGCCAAAGAAAAGTTTTTCAATACGGCGTTTACTGAAAGTTTTACCCCAGTTCTTTACTACTTCCACATGAGACAGCACAACAGAGCTTGCATTTTTGGCACTGGAAGTCATGCTTTCAAACTGAAAAGTGTTACTAGTGATCAGATGTTGCTTTTGAAGCAGCAGCTTTTCTGACTTTTTTCATAATTCTACAATTTTTTTTTATTCTACTAGTCTATCTTTCTTCCAGAATCCTACCTTTGCAGCTGCTGCTGTACAGCTTGTCAAGTGCAATGGTAAAGTAGAAATAATTTTGGGTGTTTTTGTTTTGTTGTGGGTTTTTTTTTTTTTGCTGCTCTGTTTGAAGAGTGGGATATTTGGAGGAATAATTATCTCATTATACATGATTTGTTCCCAAGTGAAAGTGTGTGGGGAAATTTCAAAAACTTTTCCACTGGCAGTATGGTATTGTCACAGATTCTAGTATTTTTCCTGCTGAGCTCACAAGTTTTAAGAAGACTTAAGGTAAAGTAAGCTTTGGAGAGCTTTGCTCTGTGTGCTTTGTTTTTCTGCTTTCATAGTATGAGCTGTATCTGTCAGAATCTTTCTGTTAACCAAAGTTTTAATTAGGATGTACTATATGGTAATTCATAGCTTGGCTTTTGTTGGAATGAGTTGTCTTTTGCTTGGAAGTGTTAGTCTGTTGTGCTTGCCTCTTAAATTTTACCTTGAATGAAAGCTTTTGAACTTACGGCTTGCATAAATTGATCAGAAAATACCTATACACAAGTCAGTGTGACTGATGTTTGAAGCCTTGTAGGCTTATTTCTACAGAGATAATCTTTTTCTTCGTGAGGTTAAGATATAGTTCAATGAAAAGTTGCACTGGTAATCTTTTTTTCCTTTGTGATAAGGTTAATGGTCATTAACAGCAACAGTAAACAGGAAATTAAGTAACTGTCAACATTACTTCCTGGGTTTGTGTGGTACCTTTGTATGTCCCTGCTCCACTGTCCACGCAGGGTTAAATAGGGTTTAAAAACGTGTTTGCTCTACCTGTCATTCACGAGGGTTTTTCTTTTATGCAGATTTAAAGTTATTTAGACCTGTAATAAAGGATTATGCCCATTAGCTTGTGCTTGGATGTAGCGCTGAAGCAGCCTGTTTGTGCTGACGCTTGCTGCCAGCTGTTGGCTCTGGCAGGGGACAGGTTGTTCAGGAGCTGCTGTTCACTTTGACACCTTCCCCTTCTATTTTTTTATCAGCTCCTCTGGTTTTGAACATTGGCTTGGTACTTCTTGAACTCCGAGCACATATTAGGTTTCATTCAACCTTAGCAGCCACAGCTTCTAGATACAACACAGTGGAGCAGAACTGACCTGCTGCTTGTATCTGCTCGAAGCCTCTCTCTGTCCTGGTTAGGAATAAAGTTCAGCCACGGTACAGGAATCTGCTCCGAGAGGCTCTGAAGGGAAGGAGAAATTGGGTTCCTACTACAAGGGTTACATATTAACTGGGAAAGTAGGTCATTGTGGCAGGGAGTAGTCCAAACAGCTGCCTGGTTGCTGCAGCAACGACCTACTTTAGGAAACTGGTTTTGTTGATTCATATTGAAATGTTCTTCTTACACATGGTATAAGGAAATGATCAGGTTATGAGACACGTAGTAATGAAAGCTGCAGACTTTATAGACTCTGCCTGCCCCCCCGCCCCCCGCTTTGGTCTTGCCCCCCAATGCTGGATGTATGGGGATTAAAGCAAATAAGGTTTGCTTTTCTTCAGTTTGACCTCTAGTGGGGAACATCTCTTCTTGCTTGAAGGTTCTGCATAGCAATAATTATTATCAATGGTGATTACGTTTCCAGAGTTCAGAGCCTACAAATGCTCCCCTATAATTTTTGTCTATAAAAATAACTTTGGAGTTTAAAAAAAAAATCATCTTTCTTAGGGGTATCTCTTTTCTGGAATGCTAACAGTTTGTCTTGATATTTAACTGCTCTTATTTTAACCACTTTGTCTCCAACAAAGTTTATCCACCTTCAGGAAGGTGGGCTTCCCCCCCCTTCTCCTTTTCTTCTCTTTAAATTGTCAGTGTTCCTATGTGCATCTTCTGTGTTGCTATTAATTCTGATCCTGGCACAAGCAAATTGGAAAAAATAAAGTGATCCTGTGTAGGATAATGTTTTCCAGTTGTATACCTTTACTCTTCCAACAGTCAAAATAATAAAATCTGTGACTGGTGTTCAGAAGGTAAATTTTGGTAATTCATTCCCATCTTCTGAAAAGAATGGGTAGATGGGGAAAAGGAGGAAAATATAAAAATACTGTTATTCTAATAAAGGTTTAATTCTTCATAAAATAATTCTTCATCTAAACTACTATCACTTCTGCAGAGATGATTGAATATCACTTTTTAATTATTAGAATGTTCCACTTAACTGTACTATGTAACTTTTCAAGATTAATGTAGTTACTTCAAGTGGGGTATACTTTCTGTTGGTCCTGACCTTCAGTATTGCAGTGAACTGCTGCAGTTGTAGCAGATGAAGATAGCATGTTTATCTAGAGGTTATTTGAATTTTTTCATCTATTATGTCTTGAGCTATATTTCAGTTTTGTTTACCAGAGCTTACGTTACTAAGCTCAGTGCATCTTTTTTGTCAGCTCTAGACTTTGATATGGAAGGCCTCTACAGCATGAAGTGGACCATTGCCTCCATCAGTCTACTCATACACGAAGGAAGTTTGGGACAAAGTAGATTTTTTTTTCTGGACTTATGCAGTTTAATAAACAAAGCTGTGTTTTAGTTATTTGGGATTTTTTATGTTTTTTTTAAATGTTGATTCTTTTGACACTATTATTACTCAAAAACCTGAACACATTTGGTTTATGTTTACCTTATATTCACATATAAGTGACTAACTTCAGTTTTGAAAGACCAGTTCAGAAAATTTTGGCCGCCTTGGCTTGTAAGAGTAGCAGTGGGAAGTTAGGATAATGCTGAATGTCTGACCACCATAAGGAAGCACCACGGAGATGAAATCCAGTCAGTTTTAATTAAGATTTTCAGGAATAGCTTCAGGGTTTGTGGTTGGGTTTTTTTCTGTTTTCCAAACTTTCTACCAATTTCTGTGCTTGCTAGTAGATTTCAGCTCTGTCCTTAATTCTCTTCTATTAGTTTAATAGATTTTTCAATGCGGGAAGCCAGAGACCATGGAATTATACCTTAAGGACTTGCCATTTATACAGCATAGCTGAGAAATATATTCATTTTACACAGTGTTTAATTTCTGGGAAACTTAAAACTGTGCAAAATCTTATTAGCAGTAATTATAACCTTGAAAAGGTCACTTTAAGGAAAGTAAAAGGGTTTTTTTAAAGTAAACGAGGGGCAGTATGAAATTGGTCCTTCAGAATCAGATTGCAAGACTGTATCTTGTTATAGCGCTCTTATCGCGCTTGCTCTTTTGAAATGAGCCATAGCTGTTACTTTCTCATGGACAGCTTAGATTGCTGAAAATAACGGGGCTGAACTATTTTATTCAGTGGCAGGAAGAAAAAGCAGGCCAGCTCTGGTTTAATTACATCAAGCCTTATGAGCAGCTCATTTAAATAAGAGCACTTGGGTGCATGAGAATAAGGAGTTTTACATTTATTTAAATATGAGCAAGTCTGTACTCTTAAGTAACTTAGTTTTGTAATTTGCTTGTAGGTCCTATTTCCCCAGCTGTCCCCGTTGCAAATACATTTGTTTGCTCTTGGGTTTTCCTTTATGGATCCAACTAGTTTCTCTCTGGAAAGAGTAGGCTTAAGGAATTAAAGTCAAATAATAAGGACTTTGATTTATCAGATTGGAATTAGAGGATTAGAGAAAAATAAACACAGAATATATACATTAAAGAATGGAAGACACTGGGGGAGAGATTTAAGAAGCTGTGAGCCTGTTAGTCTCATATCACCGGAAGGCTGACCTTTGTAACAAGCAAGTAATTTGAGATGTTTGTTGCCACTTACATGGGAATAGTTTAGATGAATAATAGGTGCCCTTTGAATGTGAAGTTAAGATCCAGATCTTTACAGAAATTGAATACAGTATTTGCTGTGACGTATGGTTGACAAAATAGGAGCCAAATAGAGATTGCTATTTGGGAGATTGTGAGTGTCTTTTGAATAGGACAAAAATTTTGCGTTTCCTTCCTTTGGGGAATGCTAACCTTGAAAAGGTAGTTCAGTTGGAAATAAATTAATGAGGAATGATATGTAAGGAAATGCTAGCTTTGTGTCCAATGTAAGCTAGGTTAGATTGAAAGGATTTTGTTGTTCTTAATACAGCAGTAGTGCTTGCTGTAGTTGGTATTCTAGCCCAACTCCATATGTGAGATGGTCTTAACTATTTAACTTCAAAGATGCACCAAAAAGGACTCAGCTTGGAGAGATTAAATTTTAAATGTTTGCTTTCTCTCAATTATTGTTGGAAGCCGTTTCTTTCATGCTTTTTCAAAGAGTTGAATTTGGTTTTTAAGAACCTCTTTTACAGCAATTATGAATATTTCAGCTGTACATGGGCTTGGGTGTATCTTGCCGCCATCTTCCATTACGGGTCTGCTTTGGCTTGAAGATTATAACAGTAGTAAATATTAGAGGAAAAAAGCCAAGTGACGCACTTCATGGTTTGGGGTTGGTTTTGGTTTTGCATGTGGATCAGCTCTTACTAAGTTATGAAAGATGCTGAAGTCCTGAATTGCACTTCAGAGGAGCTGGGTTTTCTCCACAGACTATAGAGCAACCCTGCAGGAGATTAGTTAGCTCCCACAGCTGCTTCACTTAAGTATCTAGAGTTGAATAATGTGAACTTTTTCCTGCTCTTGTGTATAAGCTTAAAGGATAATACCTTTATGAAATTTATTATTGTATACCTTTTTAGGATGTGGAAGTTGTATGCGGTATTTGCTGAAACAACGTAATATAATAAGGCATGCCTCTGTGACCTTGATTTGGTAATAGGAAAATATTACTCTATGGCTGGCTGCCAAAGGATGCTGTGGAGTGTACATAACATTTAAATCCTGTCTGAGCTTAATCTTCTTACAGTTTCATAAGAATATATTGCTCATGCTAAGACACATTGGTTGGCAATCAAACAGGAAAATACACTGATAAAATACTAAATATTTGTTTATAGCTATATCAGATTTGAGATACTTCTCAGTGTCTCTTACTCTGTTTCAGTATTGGATGAAATCTGCCTTACCATTCCTGGAGAAGCTGGTATGAGGACTATATTTACCTAAATGATACTGGACTTTCATAATGACCTAACTGAACATATGGCAAAATAGTAGATACGTATGAAAGAAAGGCTCTCTCTTTCCCCCACCCCCCCTTCCCATGAAGAGAAATAAATGTTGCATAATTTATTAATACAATCAGGGTCTAATGCTGTAAACTATACTCATTCAAATAAAAAAAATGTGGTTGATGTTATATGGTATGTAATATTCTTTCTTTTTATTAAATCCAGCTCTACTAAACTCTGAAAGGTGAAAGAAGAATATCTGATAGCAATGTTGGGAAAAAAAAATCGAATGGGAAAATGAAACTAGCAGATGTTAGGCTGCTTAAGATAATTCTGATAGACAAAGTCTGGGTGGTGATCAAATTTCCATAACGACATACTTGTTTGACAGTGCTTTTCTTTCGCTGGAGAGATTGTAATCGATGGCTTGGCATGAGGACTAGTGGCGTAGATAGAAGGTATTTAAAAACATTTGTTAAACAGAAGTTTGGATGGATTGCCGGAAGTTGACCAGTCATAGGTAAAAATGCTAATTAAATTTAGGAATGAAACAAGTTTTAGCACTGTTCTTTTTCACTCAAGTTTTTAAACTTCTTCCTCAGGATGAGGAAGCCTGACTAGATTCCTTTCTTTTGTGTGGTACTGGCTGTGCAGTCTAGCACTCCTGCCTTGCCTAACAGTTAAATTCAGAATCTGGATCAGTTCAGAAAAAAACCTGAAATGGAAGTTTCTTGATTCTTAATGGCTTAGCGCCACCATTTTCAGATGTGAATGACACCTGAAAGAGAAGTCATTGGATTTTAAGTACTCTCAATTCCCAGCAACTGTCCTCATTTCATACTGGCAAGGATGGTTCTATGTGATTATGGTTTCTGGGTGTTTATTACTCCTAAAAATAACCCCAAACAAGACTTAACGGTAGCCTTAAACAGTGTGTCTTTAAGTATCCTTCTTGCAAGTCTCCTCCTAAATAAAACTGCTACCTTTTTAACGGACTGCTCCTGACTTTTTCCCTGGAGAAAGTCTTTAGTCATGTTAATAGTGCAGAGCCAGAAAGGCTGCATGATTTAGTTCTTAGTTTTGTTCATTTTGATAATGGTTAACTGTGTTAACAATTAGTTATTTCACTTTTTTAATTTCTGCCTTGATGGTACCGGTTTATTTCAGTTGCATTGTAGCTAAAATTATGATTCCTATTATGTGAACCAGTTTCTGGCAGTCACTCTTAAGATGCAGGGGCGGGCAGAACATTTAGTTTAGATTTCAGACCCCAAGCGGACTTTGCATGATTGGCAGCAGGAAAGATTGTGGAGTTTCTTGGAGTAAACAGCTAAGATTTTATGTGCATGTCTTTCAAAGAACGTGGTCTTCAGAACCTTTCATGAAAATTCTGAATATCATCATTAGATGACCCTGAGCAAAATGTGTGTAATGCTGTCTGTGTGAGCCAACACAAGCAGGATGCAGGAACAACCACAAAACTCACGGGTGAAATGCAAAGAGAAAATTTATTTTCATTACCTCATGAACCGGGGGATCCCCGAAGCAGCACCCAGGCAGAGGCACACAAGCTGGAACGCAGGCACCGCAGAGCTCGGTCCTTGCTAGAGGATCGCCAAACATGCCGTTTTCACCTGTATCTCGGGGATTCACGCAGGCATAGTTTACCACTGTGCTTTGATCTTTCCCACAGCAGGGCAGGAATCTCAAGTTCAATAGGGTGTCTGAGTCTATCACAGGCCTATGTTGTCTAAACACAGATGTTCTACTTGTCAAACACACAAGACTAAACAGTGATTAGTATGATATATGTGTTTTTCTACACCCCAGCTGCAAGTCACTTAAGTGTGTTTACGATCCTCCTGCCCCATCTTCCATTATTTTCCAACACCCTCTAAGAATGTTGCTTAAAGACAGGCATGCTTTGCATCAGCATCTTCCCTGTCTTACAATAAATAATTATTTTCTGCTTCCCTCCATCAACTCAGTCATGCATTTACCTCACAGTTTGCTACTATGAAATTACAGGTGAACTCTTCCTTCCTCTGGTTTGTCCAAGAGAAGCTGAAGACCAGATGCGGAAACCTGGGCTGGTGCTCTAATCTGATAAAAAATATCCGTGCATCCTTTTTGTTTCTTTTTAATGAAGTCATGTCATGTAGTTTTTATATTTATTCAAAGTGCAAAAGAAAGTGCTTTCCCATTGACTGTTAGGTTGAGAGGAAAAGGTTGGTTTAGATTGCAGACTCAGAAACATGACCTGTTATTGTAGGGAGAGATTTAAATAGCTCTTAATTGCCACACTTTGGTGTAAAGTATAATAGAGTTCAAGCCTAGTAGCTCTTACTTCATAGCGGCTATGAAGAAACTTTGCCTCAAGAGCTCATACACTGAAAAGCAATTACTTTTTGTGAGATGGAGGTTTCATATTTGGTTTCAGTTCACAGACTAATTTACCATTCATTTTCATTTGTGTTATACTGTGAAAGGAACATGTTTCTGAGCATTTTGGTCTATCTCTTCAGAGAGAAAGCTCAAATAATTTTGCCTTGTCTGTCCCAGAATGCTGCTCTTAATTATATTTAAATGTCTGCACTGAGCAAAACACCTGCATGTTCCTGTGCTGCAGCAAGTGCCCTTGCATGGCATTAGAGTAATTCAGAACTATTTTCACTTGCAAACAAGTGTGACCAGTCAAAGTGATACCTTGGAAAACTAAAACCTCCTCTTTTCCAGATCCCGTAATAATTCACTGTGACAGTGTGTTGAATGCTGAGAATTATTATTTTACTATTTTTCTATTAGTATACTTAATATGTGTGGGGGTGTGCATGTTGTGGATATGTTATTACTCCTCCCTGACATACACCTGTATGTTATACATGAAACATTAATTTGCTAAGACAGGAGATAAATGCAATGCATTACAATGCCATGCCAAAATTGGAGAAAGTGCAGGAATTAAAAGTTGTCCCAGGGAGTTGGTATAATTAAAACATTTCCTTTCACGTAGGCCTATTCACACAGGCATCTATTGATATGTTAGATGAATGCAGAAGTTCTGAAAGGTAGAATTTTCCTTCCTTAAATTCGGAGTGATTTGCATCTGGATATATCTAAAGCTAGATGTTAATTAACATGCATTTAACCACAGTAAAAATGCTGTGCTGCTTCTGCAAGTTTTAAAGGTACCCATGAGAAAAAGAGGAGGTGAAAACTTTGGTTCTGACGAGTAGTTGATTCAACTATTAAGTTTCTTGGTAGGGGTTGTATCTAAAAGCAATGATTTAAGAGGGTTCATTTTTAATTGAGCAATGCTCATTCCCCCTGTTGGACTAGATGACCTTTAAAGGTCCCTTTCAACCCAAACTATTCTATGGATCTGTGTAAAGGCTTTTATGTTAGATAAATTTTATTAACACTTTAATGAGAAAATGCCTTTAGATGTGGTATAGCGTAAATAGAGTTGGTGAAAACAAAAAAGACGATTAATTATTTGCAGCACATTTTGTTAAAAGACATTTGGTCCAACTGAAAGACTCAAAAATGCTTAATAAACTGCACACTTTTTCTAAGTAACCACTTGTAAACTGAATCTGTGTTCTGAAAGTTAAAAGCAGGATTCTTTTGTATTGCTGCTACTATAGATATCATGGGGTCGCTAGGGCTTAATTTAGTCTATTTTTGAAAAATGTACTTTTGGCGAGTCTTGCAACTCAAGCTGTGGTTTGGCTGTTTTTCATTTGCTCTGTTTTTGTTCAGGTAGGGGGAGTGTGTGTGTCCCCTGGCCACTCTGCTCCCTTCCTACATATATTGAGCAATTTGAGTACACCATTATTGTTGTTAAATACATGAAAGAGTTTTATGGAGATTGAAATGCCGGAGTGTGGTAAGAGGTAGTTAAGAGAGATAATAGAGAGGATTTGGGGAACCAACAAAATAGAGATTAAACAGTATTAAGGGCAGGTTTAGGGATCTTGGATGTGAATTGGAGACTGGGTCAGTGCATGTAATCTTCTTGAATAGGATTTTGTGCCAAGTCCAGACTAGAAGTTGTATGTTACGGTCAGCCAAGTAGGAAGAGAAGAAATTGAGAAATTAGTTGGAACTGAGATGCAAATAGGAAAAAAACCTAACAATTTCCTGAAAGACAGATTTTTACTTTGAATAGTTATGAGCATTTTATGTCACCAATTTCTCTTCATACCTTTTCCCTATATTCTGTGATACAAAGTTAAAAAAACCAAGCAGACAAAACCAAACCCAAAAACCCACACCAAAACACCACCACAATAACAAAACCCCACCAAACAAAAGAACCCCAACCTTTCCTGCACTGTTCCAAAGGCATCCAGGACACTATTGTAGTTTGTCTTCATAGCAATTTGTGAAGTATAAGCGAAAGCACATGCTCTTTGAAAGCAAGATTCAGGTGGATAAGATTAGCGATAAGGTCTGTCATTCCAGGTATCAAAAAAATGATAAAATGAAGCTGTACTTTTCAGAGTCCTTCTGGAAGTGACTTGGCCTGGGAACGTGGGGCCCAAGTTCTCTCTGATAGAAGCATATGCGGTTACTATCTGATTCTTAAAATTACTCCTGTGTGGTTTCTAAGTGAGTATACAGAAGTTTCTTTTTAGATACAGCATATCCTTCATGATCTCACTACTCCAGAGTGTGGTGGTGGTGTTTTTTTCTCAAAATAAAATTTAGCAAAGTGAGAGAATTAGACATTTTTGGCTTGTTCCAGTCATTAAACATACAAGCATAGTTGCCAGCCAAGGAGTTGTATTACTGTACATTGGCTTCCTCTCCAACTTGCTTGCTTTCTGTTACCCTTTCAAGTCAAGTGAGCCATGCATTTTTGGCATTTAATAGCAGCTAGGTGGTTTTCCTGCCAGCCTTCTATCTATTAATTTTTATAATTTTTTTTCCCATATAAAGTTGGAGGCAATGTGTGTTAGGTAGGCATCATTTATATATTGCTAAATCTCTAGAAAATGTAAAAAATGTTGGTAGGTTTACAGCAGTCATGTACGCTATTTCCCTCCTAGAAGGTGTAGCATTTTCATTGTAACTGGTGATTTTTTAGGATTCATTCTTAAAAAACCTAGGTGTTTTATGAACTCCTGATTTTAGTGAACTTGGTTGCTCAGTGCCTTTTTCTTTGTAATGGTCTGGGCACTTGCAGTTGTGCAGCCTGTGCTTCCCTGGTAGCTCTGCACCCTTTCACCCAGGCTGCGGGCGCACTGTCTCCAGGCCTCTGTGGCACTGCTTTCCCTGCATTGGTCTCAGGCAGTTGCTCCTGTGCTGTTACCCTTGTGGCCTTGCACCCGCACATAGTGTCGTTACAGCAGGCTCTCTCAGGAATAATGGCCTGCAGTGTGGGAGTCTCCTTTTTCCTCCTTTGGGTGTACCTTTTGGTTTACAGCAGGGGATCCAATAATGTGCGTGCACAGAGGTTAATGACCCGCAGGCTCTGACTCAGTGGCTGCCCTGACAAACACGCCCTTTGGTGAGTGCCAACAGCATTGTAAGTAAGAACAGCTGACAGGGTTTGAGCAGCTCCTGGTGAAAACTATATTGTTACTACAAGGAAAAATATCGTGGAGGAGCCACTTGTTACACTGGAGAGGAGTCCAGTGGAAGGGCACTCATCTGGGGATCCCCAGCAACTCTTTCTGGCTGGCCGCAAGGGAGAGTTTTCATTTTTCTTCTCCTTCTTTTTGTTTTTAATTCTTCCCCCAAACAACTTTCACCATTGGAGTTATTTTTAGTTACTGTACCCACTAATAAATCTTTGCACATGTGAGCCAGTCTCAACATCCTTTGAGCAACTACCTGTTTCTCTTGAAGANCCCCTTTTTTTTTTTCCCCTTATTTGCGGATTTGCTCATTAAATAATTCAGGTGAGGTTGCAACCAAGATGCATGAAACTGTTTGTTATATAGAAGGCTATTTTTATAAGTGAAGGCCAAAGGGATGGTGATGACCATGTAGTCCTCTGGTATGCTGTTTTTAGAACAGTTCAGGCTGCTGTACTGTAAGAAGGACTTGGATTAATTTTAGTAGGAGTATGCCAACAGCTGATTGATTGTTTTTTCTGTGGTGTGCTTTTTTCTTTAGAGTGACAAGATACTTCTAGTTTTAGCTAAGACTTGAGCATGTTTTAGTCCATTCCAGAGTTGAATAGTGTTGAGATGAAAACTTAAATGACAGTGCAGTTTGGTTTTCTGAATTATGTATTGTTGAATAAATTATGTGGTATTGAACTACTGTAAGCTAAGTGTAATTAGGATGTGAACATGCATGCATCACCAAAATATGCACCAAATACTGAAGGCCTGATAATCTTTGTTGGATTGTTCCTCTTAGTTCCCTTTTTCTATTGTAAAATTGTCTGGTTTGCCTCAGAAAGTAAATGTTTCTTTACAATTCCTTGCAGATTCCTGCTTCAATGTCTTGAGGATCTTGATGCCAATCTGCGGAAACTGAATTCACGTTTGTTTGTTATTCGTGGACAGCCAGCAGATGTTTTCCCTAGACTTTTTAAGGTAAATGCCACTTTGCAGTTGTTGTTTCTATCCATATATATGACTGACAAACTAATTTCAACTGGGAATATTTCTTGTACTATATACTTCAGTGCAAGTTGTTATCCATGCAAATACTTAACTATCCTTGCAGTTTCTCTTTTTTTGTTAGATATGGGGTTTTCCCCTCTAATGTGCATATCACCAGCTGAACTGAGTTTCTCTTAGACTTTACAGTTTTTGGTTTCTTTCTTTCCAGAAATGGAACTGATTTCTAATGGTTTGCTATGTGTAGGTACCATATACTACTAAATTTTCCTTTCCAGATTCCCTTTGAAATACTGAAATGTAATTCTGTGCACATGAATCCAGATTCAAAGCCTGACCTGTAAAAGCAATGTTTTATTTAGGCCAAATACCTGCTGTGGTTGCTTTTTGGCCATTAAAAGTTATTAAATAAGCTTTTTGCCAGTAGTAGGCTTGGTAAAAGCATAGTGCAGGTAAAAAGCAATTTCTAGTCAAAGAAGTTTAACGCTCTTTTGGGAGAGGGTCTTATTATTGAGCAAATTAAAGATGTGAAGGTTTGTTACTGATATTAATTGGACTTCCATGGATAATAGTGTATCTAAGGTAATGATACTATAATAGGAGAGTAAAAATTAACACTTTGCAGACTGATTTTAAAGTTTTTATGGAATGACTGGATTGAGGTGACTGAGACAAGTGAGACTCGGGGTGGGGGGCGGGGAATAAATATCTGTTTTTCCAAAGAGATCATCTGTTCAAGATTTTTATTCCCAAGTCTTCAACACCAAGCTGAAAATTCAACCAAAACTCATATTTCCGTCTTCATTCTTGTGCTCTAGTTGTGAAGTGCTAACTGGATGATACTCTGACTGGTCTTTTCTTGATTTCTCCTCAGTGAGGAGTTTCCTGCAGGAGTACTGTGGCATTAGTGGCTGCTTGCAGCCCCCTAGATATTCGAGCTTGTTATATCTGCCTGCCAAATTTGGTTTGATTGCCTTTAAATAGGGGCAAAGATCTTGCTGTTGTGCGTGTTGCCTTCTGGATTTGAGTGACCTGTGACCAGTTTTCTTAAATACTTTAATGGCTACTTTGACAATTCCTGTTTCAGATCTTGCTACTAGGCTGATATTTCTATGCCTAACAGCACTGGAGAGCCACATTTTCAGAATATTAATTTTAGTGCTGAGAAGGTAATGAAAATAACTTGTATAGATAGAGTACAGCAATCAAAAAGGAACTTTCACATCTGTCTATGTCTTCTGGTTCCTCAAATTACCAAAAAGTGTCTTTATTGTATTGTATACTTGTTCACTGAGAGGCTTTTCAGGACATCCCCTATCCTCGAACAAATAAGAGGCTGAAGACTGCCTGGAACATGCATCTATCTCATATCGTTAACCTCACAGCCTCTTTTGTCAGAGCAGTAGCTGTACATCAGGCACTTGCAGTGCAGTGAAGGGCATATAACACTGAACCAAGCTTTTTAGATCATCCTCATTAAGTGTCTCAAAGGTGAGCAATGATCCTGACCCTGAAGAACACATGTAGATGTGTTTTGGCTGGGAGAAGATAACTTTAAGTAAATAATGGTAGGAGATAGTGGAACTTCTGTGGAGCCTTGTATCAGGAGTCTTATCACAGATGCCAGCATCTGTGGATTTCCTGGGGATGAATGTTTTGCAGCTATTTCTTGGTAGGGCTCTCCTTTTCACAGGCTGAAGGACAATTCCTTCGAAGGGTAGAGCACTGATCTATCTTTATCCTTGCAAAAGGCCTCAAGGACCTTCAGGCTCTTTCATTTCTCTGTGTGTGTATATATATACATATATATACACACATATATAAAAATATATATATATATGACTGTTTGCTTTCCTCATTTCAGTCCTTCAGAGCAGCTTTGCTTCCCTTAAGACACTGAATTCAGTGTCACATGTTTTCAGCAGTACTAGCTAACAATGCTGCTGATAGCAGCAGTAGGCTGTCATCCTCTGGAGTAGCGCATAGAGACAGAATATTTTTACCAGTGGACTTTGCAGGTCTTTGCAAAATGCTTTTAGGCTTTTTGTTTGTTTGGGGGTTTTTGTTTGTTTTTTGGTGTGGTTGGGGTTTTTTTTAAATAACTTGAGGATGGTGGTTCCATCTGACTGCAGAGATGCAACTTCCACTAGTAGTAGACACCCACTTGGTGCCTGTTGGTTAGCTTGAACCAGTCAAGTTTTGTTTCTTGCCTCATTGTCTTCAATTTGTCCTGGTCTGCTCTGTATCTCTAGCTCTTTCGGACTGGCTTGATAAAGAAAATAGAATTGGAACAGTTTCTAATTCTTTAAATGCATCGGTGTTGCTAAAAGCATCCAGCAGTATGCGCAAAGCGATTTGTGTCCATGCTTCTTCTAAGTGCCTAGCTCACGCTGATGTGATCTGGGGGTATTCACGTCACGTATTACTTGTCTCAGAGCTCCTTGGCTCCCTTGGGGATGTGGCTCTGGCTCTTGGACACGTTTTTGTGGTTTTCTTTTCAATATGCCGGAGGAAAGAAAGATTTAGGAAAATATCTGCTGCAACTTGTCAGACAGTGGTTTTACATTATGAAATGGGAAATAAATGTTGTATGAGGGTGTAGGAGGTTGCTTGAGGATTCAGGGCCTGCTGGGTCAGTCTTGGCAGACTTAATGATGGAAGGAGCCAAGCCTTCTTTCAAAGAGCAAGCACTCCTTGGAATCGCCTATCCTCAGGATTGTACCTGGGCTTCATCTAGGAGAGAGCTAGAGTTCAGAAATGAAACAGCACCCTAGGTGAACAGCATAGTGCCCCTTGTCTCTTTGGTGTAAATCCAGTTCTCTGAAACAGTCTGGCTAGTGTATTTAAATCAACTGATTAAGATGCTGAGGGATTAGAAAGGTATTTCTCTGAGTTTGATTGGCAGGATGGCTTTCTAGGATCATTCTGTGCATACTTCACCTTTGCAATTTCCTACTGTTGCAGAAGCCTTAGCCATTAGTTGATCCCTTTCTTCACTTCTTTTTCCCCACCTGCTACTGTTGGCCTTGGTAATAGCATCTGTGGCATAAAGGGTATTAGACTTGAAGGCGTCCTCTTTTTAGGAGACAGATTTTTTTATTATTATTATTTTTTTGTAGCGATTTGGAAAAGGGAAGGAAAGTGTGTGGTGTTTGGTTTGGGGGTGGTGGTGGTGGTATTTTGTG
>WAAD01016816.1:151178-171632 GCA_013389945.1 Fregata magnificens | reverse complement strand
GTACCGTTGCCATGGTGAACATCCTAAAGGAGAAAGAAAACAGATGACAAATGTAATAATGTCCAACTCAGTGTAGAGAGCTCAGTTCTGCTTTCTTTTACCCCCTCTCTCTCTCTCTGTTTCTCTCCCTCTCCCTTGCCCTCCTTTTGTCTTTCCCTTTCCCCCTCCCTTCACCACCCCATACTTCCTGAACTTTCAGGCAAATTACTCTTTAATGCACTCATTTTTTAAACTGGCTTCTAAAAATCAGGAAACCATAGCGAGCGTGCCCTGGAGACTCCAGATGAGCAGTCATTGAGAAATCCCAGTCCTTTTGTACAATTAGATATTTATACACCGGCTCTTTGTACTCCTTGCCTCAGTGATGGAATCTAGCATCCTGTTTTATGGAGGAATTTTATGACTTATTAACTGCCAACAGTTCATAACCCCTCAGGCTTAATTAACTAGCCTCATTGGCCTCTGAAGAAAGACTAATGTTTAAACTACAAACTAGTATTTTGCAGAAGGATCTATGGTTTACAGAGCTTTTTCACAATTCTTGACAGAACACTAAACATAAGTGTATTCATTGATTTGCCAAGTTCCACTATTGAGGTCAAAGGCTCTGTGACCAGCTGAGTAAATTGGCTTTCTTGAAACATTCAGTTCAGTTAGCAGTCCCTCAGCAGTTAGATCAACATCAAAAGAGATGCCAGATGCGGAAAGGACTTCATACTTCATTTTTGCAAAATCATGACGGCAACAGTTGAAGACATAGGAATATGATCTCATTAGCTATTAAATCATCTGGCAGATAGGACGGTGCCTTCCACAATCAAGGAGTGACCTGGGCCAGTCCCCATATTTCAAACATTATATAACACCAGTGAAAAGAAATACTGTCATTAAATAAAATACTGAAAAAGAAATGCTGACAGTATATCTATATAACAAAGGCTGATGATGTGGATTTTTCCTCTTTTTTAGTTTTGTCTTCACAGTTCTGCTATTGTACTATGTGGTTAGACACACAAGAAATTTTACAAGAGAAAATGGAAAATCCATTTGCCTTTCAGTAAAAGAAAACTGAGTCTTTTCTGTAAGTCTTTCCACTGACATTTGTAAGAAGCTGAAAAATTATAGATATTATTGATTCTCCTCCTTTAATCCATCCCTTTGAAAATTCTCATTTAAAGAGAGAATTCAGAAGGAGGACAGATAAAGTACTCTGAATGGCAACACCATCACCCAGACTGTATTTGTTTTACAAACTCTATGAGGTCTGAACCAAATTTAGTATCAGAGAAACAATGGTCACATTTTCCTCAGGATACCTAGGCTCCAGGAAGGTTCAAGTTAGGTGTACATTGCCAACAGCACAGCAAGCACTGCCCATTGCTTGTGCTCTTTGCCAGCTGACGTAGCCCGTGACTTTCACCCACACCATTCAGGACTCTACATTGATTGAGTCTTACATGTACTGCATTGTGCTTGACTTGCACCTCCGCTGGGACCTCTGTGGGGTAATATTATAANAAGGGAGCACACACTGGTGTGAGGCTGTTGGAGATTTGAAGGCAGCCAGCATAGCGTTAGAGGGCTCTGACTGGCAAATGAAGTAAAAACTGGCATGAAGACTAACCCCAGAATCCCACCCAGTCTGCAACTGTGACAGAATTAATTGATTTACTCCAAACCAGACACAGATCATGCTAACATATATGCAAGTGTGGATTATCTTGGAATGAAGATTGTAACAACAACCTGAGAAACTACATTGGCCATATAGATAGATCTGCAGAGACTATGACTAAAAATATAATAGGACTTCATTTTTAAATTTTAATTAGTCTTTCTTTTCCATGCGTATTTGGGGCTTTAGATATATTATTGCTGTAACAGTTTTCAAATGAGAAGAAAAAATATTAAACAGGCCTACAGAGCTCTTTTTTTTTTTTTTGATTATTCAAATTTCGAAGCTAGCTTTCTTGTCTAAACTTCAATTCCACCAAGGGTTACTCTGTTTTGAAGAGCAGTGACTTCTCTGGTTAGACAAAGGAATGCGTTGTTTAAGACTGCGGATGTTACCATGCGGGAAATGTGTTCATATTCTGCCCTTAGTGGATCAAATGTATTCAGGGTATATAAGTCAGTTCAAAAATGGAGATTTATTCAAATGGTGGAATGAGGAAAGAAAAGCTGACAGAGAGGTCTTTTGTGTTAGTGTAGAAAAAAATGAGGAAAGATTAAAAATTAAAAAGTCAAGAATTTATATATGAACACGTAGCAGCTATGAAGACTACACTTAATTTGTAACTAGAGTACAGTTTAATGTGTGGGATTGAATATTACTTTTTAACATTTACATTGTAGTAATGTGTATAGCTTCCAACCGGCATGGGGTCCTGCTGTGCTAGTCACTATCAAAATATAGCCTTAAAGGTTAATTTCAAGTATAACATCTGTAATTCCATTTTTTCCTTCAGATGCCCAAAACTCTCTGTTGGTAGACATAAAGACATCACTATTAACTTGTTCGTTCATTCAGTTTGGATTGCGATTAATCCATAGTTTGCATACATAAGAAATTTTCCATATGAATTTTTGTACATCGTTGCACTGACCATGGAGCAGGCTGGGGACTGGATTGCAGCTGTTCCAGGAATGAAGTAATCTGTGTCAGCCATATATTTTTCCCTTTTCACCAGCTGAGTTATTCTGGCCAATGGGATAGAGTCAGGGAGAGGCTGAGCATTCCCTCTCTACTTTCCTGGGTAAAGATAAGCAGCTTCATGGGTAATCATTTGCACAGGTAATGATTTGCACATTTAACCTTGCCTTGCAAAATTGAAGCTGAATTCCTAAGTGCTTATTGGCTGAGTAGGTCAAATGGAAGTGATTTCTTTTCCCGACAAGGTGAATGTAACACAGTCAAAAAGACTTAAAAACATTCACAAGATGCAACCTTTGACTAGGCTTTTCTTATTAAAAAACTAGAATAAGCATAGTTCACTTTTGGCCAGCATTTACAGCAGTAAAACTCAATGAACTGTAAGATTCAAGTCAACAAACAGATACAACATACAGTGGAAGTGAATTTTTCAAAAATACTGGTTTCTTGCAGTTTATAATTATGTTCCTAAGTGATAGTAGAACACTCTGAGAAATATTTGAAAAACATTCTAATAATATCTAACCTACCCATATACTTATTCTACCACTAATTTTTCACTTGCCATTCCTTCTCCCACACTCCCCCTTTCTCTGCTTCTCTTCAACAGCCAGTACGCATGTTTAATTGAACAAAAGTGCTAGATGGTAAGGCCATGACTTCACAATAAGATTTAATTATGAGTGCAGATATGAACAAGATTTAGACTATTAAGCCCTGCACTTCAAAAACCCTTTAACATATTTTGTCTTTAAATCTTTTATCACCTGCAAAAATTAATTAAGTGCAGATGTAACAGGTTAGGTTTTGATGCCAGGGTTCATTTCCTGTCTATGCTTTGTCAGACACCCTATTACGCCTCCTCATGAACTGTAGGAAAACAAAAATGGTGCTCATAAATCAGCATTCAACTTTCCTTGGGCTGTGCATTGGGCTGATCCTTTAAGTGCAAGGCAGGACTCCAATTCATTATTCATGAAAATAATATAGACAACATGCCAAATGTCATCTGCATTTAAATAATCCATTTGTTAAACATATTAAGTATTGTGTGAGAATGCCTTCTGTTAAAATACAAGACTAATCCAATGAAGTGGATTTTTAATCACATAGCTTTCCTTCAGGGAACCATCAAAAGCTGGCATACATGACTTGAAAACTTCTTAGAGGGAATGACCTGTTGATTTGTTTAATAATATCGAAGTTACACAACAAGTTGAATCATTGCTAGCTGGGGGAAGTGGCCAATTTGGTTACCAAAGCAACAACATTCTTTAAAGCACATCTGACTATTTAAAGTTTGTATTCTGCAGGGAAAAGTAAACTTGGGTTCTGTAGGGTTATTTTAACGGTGGAAGTATCAATTCATTTAAGGACCATAAAAGTTGCCCTGATCTGTGCCTTCTTCTCATTAAATTGCAGTTAACACCATTAAAGTGAAACATAGATGTTTATGGCTTCAGTACTGCCATCCTGGCTTTAATGAGTTCCCAAAATCAGAGGAAATGCACACCTTTATTACTTGTAGGTATTAAAAGCAGGAAAGTCTTACATATAAATACAAATTCATTATCTTTTATCTAGATGCACCAAAAGTGTGATGCTTGCCAAGAATACATACCAGATCTACAATCAATATCTTGCCTATATTTAGCTTGTCTCTCAAGTATTTGGCAGTAATTGCAATCGAATTAAAAAAGCAGAACCCCCTGTGGAATAGAGAAGAACAGAAATAAGAAAGCAAATCAGTCAGGAAAACAGCTATAAATAATGTTCAGAGCATTTTAAAAAATGCTATATGATCTCTGAGGCCATAAATCTGCTTCTGGGAGTACCTAGAAAGACTTTTCAGTCATCTGCTAACAATTACAGTTCTTCAGAGACATGCACAACGCAGGTGATTGCCAGTAACCTTAGTGCTCCAAGATGGGCAATATTCCCTGGTACTTACATGGCTGCTGATTCTTCAGCGTGATGGCCTGGGGGCCTTACAACAGCAAAACCATTCTGTAAGAACAAGATAGGTTTTCAATTATCAGCTTAAAAAAATACTTGACTCAGTGCAAAACAGAGCAGCAGGCAAACTGGGTGGAAATCTATTAGAGGATCTTGAGCACTTTCTCTGTCCAATCACCCTTTCATAGTACTGCCAGAAATAATATATTTGAGAACAGTGGCATATAAACTTATATAAATACACACATGCACATACATACACAGACACACACGTGATCCAAAGAGGAGGAAAAAGGCAGGATGAGAAAGCTGTTATCAATTCTGCTGTCTCAAATTCACATTTAAAAGGAAGCAGAGAACACTGATCCATTCTTGATCTAAGTTCATGTAATCTTACATTGCTCCAGCTCGAGATGTTTCAAAATAAAAGTAGCTTGAGGTATATATTTTACATGATTAGTCAATGTTGACCCTACCTTCTGTATGGACTAAATTATAAATTCAGACACACACACACGCGTGCACGCACACGCGCGCGCGCGTGCAGTTCCTAACAGTAGAAAAAGGACGACAATGAATATCCCATATTTCTGCAAACCATAAACTTGGGAACTTGCCACTCTTGCAAGTTTAATGGATTCCCTAAAGTCAATTTCTAACACACTTTCTGGAATTGTATATAAATTTCATAAAGTACAGCACTAGGATCAGTGATGATCAAGGACTTTTTTGCCTCTAGAGTCACTGAAGATAAAAGAAAAGTGATGTTTCCCTCCTTCCAGTGTGGGTAAGTGAAAGGGTAAATGTAGAAGTACTGGCAAGGTAGCTCTGTTCAGAAAGTCAGATTATGTATTCAAGAGCAGTGTCTCATAAGGGTGTGTATCATATAAAATTTCTCTTACAAGAGTCAGACTCAGGAGTAACATCATTACTTCATCAAATTTACTCTTTATTTCAACTACTCAAGACAGTTAGTCTCTTCTATTCACCTATATATTTGACATCAAATTAATGACAATTAACACATACATAAAAGTAAGAAATTATAATCTCTGCATGAGTATATCAGCCAAACTTGTATTTTCAAGCAGCCTCACACAAATACCATGTGTATATGTATGGCTGCAAGACCATGCATTGTATTTTCAGAGGGGAGGGGACAGGAAGAAAAAGGATGGAATATTTATATATTTTAATAATCAGTATTAAAGTAATCCAGTTTGATATACTTAAGATAGTCAAATGTCAGTGTTTCAGCCTTTACTCATCTGAAACAAACACGATAGTCACTAAACTTTCACTCACACGGGTGTAAATAAGGAGGAACAACATGGCAGTTAATAGTTACATTGGTACCTGTGAAATCTGTTTATTTCCAATCCTAGGAATGTGTGTTTGTGTGTACCTGTGCAACTGCCTACCTATGTTGTTTCACAGGCATTAATTTATAGGCAAATACTACCACGCTATCTCATATAATTTGCTCCTAAATGTAAACCAAGCAGCCAGCTGCAAAGTTTTGTGGAGCCTGGCCAAAGTTCTGTCAGACTGCAGCAAGCTTAAACTATAATGCAAAGGGAGTACATCCATAAGAGTGGTTCTTCTGGCCACCATTTAAAGAATCTGGGGGATTTGACATCATGCCTTATTTTGCATTAAATGTCCACATTAAAAAAAAAAAACAAAAAAACAAACAAAAAACAACAAACAAAAAAACCCTAAAGACAGAAAAAAATACACATTCATATTTAGGCAGGCATTCATGGAGGTGGAATATAAATTGCCTATAGATCAAACACACCATCAAGAAAAAAGGCCTTCTGGACTGCACTAATCTTCAGAACCAAATCAGCATTACCCTCTTAGCTAAAACCCTATTCCTTATCCTTCTGAGGGTTTTTTAACATTTCCTTTTCACACAAAATATGACTTAGAGAAGAATTCTGTGAAGAATTGTCTTGTAGTGTTTATGAAAAAGCAAAATATGTTTATGCTGAGGAATGTACAGATACCGAAGTGAAAGAAGACTCAGAGAAGAGGGTATTACTAGAGAGAGAGCATCATGCCACCTGTAGTTTGCTCTCTCGCTATTTATAGGAATTTGGAAAAAGTCCATGCAACGCTTATGGCTGCCCTGCTCAGCTCACAGCTCATTATCATCTAACTTCATCAGCATTCCCAAAAGATCAATATAATTAAGATTTGTATCTCTGGGAGGATTACATGGGGCAATATAGAGACAGAAAAAATCAACACCGCTGTTTTTGACAACATGACAGTTACAGTACAGGCTTCTCTTTTCTGTTCCCTTACTTTGACAAGACTGGAAGCCCTGTTTTGTTATAGCTAGCTAATTTCTGCTATCAAAGCTTAAGTTAACTATTACAGTTCTCCATGAGCATGCAGAGCATTCACATCAGTGTTGTGACCATTTTTTATGTGTTTTTACATTACAAGTTCAGTATTCACATGGGAAATTTTCTTTTTTTTTAAATACAATGCATATGTTATATTGATGATAAAGCATATAATATAGTCAAATTTTACCAAACACTGAAAACTAGTTACCATATAGAATTAAGAGCAACTTTTGTGCAATTGATAAAACACTTCATTTCTCCTACTTTCAAACTTTGTATGAACACAGTGTACACTAGTACAACGGAACGTGAATTCATTTATTTAAGCAATATTTAAATACCAGACAGTGAGCTCAGAACAGTAGACAGAAAGGCAAAAATCTGCTTTAAAGGTAGAAAGACTAACACAGAGCAATATGTTGAAAATGAAGCCAACACACATAAATTCAAAGCATTTTTGTACAGAGTCTTATTTATACTAGGATACAGACACCTTTATGTGTAGACAGAACATTAAACTGACTGACAGACATGAACATTAGAAAAAGGATTCATGTCTGTGCCATTATATGATTACCTTTAGTTAAATTTGAGAATGAAGAGTAAAGCCTGAATAGAGATATTCTAAAATCTGTGCATATTTGAACAACGAACAAAGAGAAGTCTGCCCAAACTCAGTTTCCAAAGAAGATCCATTGCAGATAGACCCACTTAGTCAGATCTTTAATGAAAACTACGAAAAAATGTTAGTCTTTTTCCACAGTAAGCTAAGTATTCTCTTCTTTCACAACTGCAAATAGGTTTAAAAATGGATTCCTTCGAGCTGAAAAGATAAGAAATTGAAGCTCTTCTTGTATTTTAAGCTGTAAACCCCTGTATGAAAGAGCAATGCCATCTATCCCAACTACTCAAGAGGCAATGGGCACAAATTGAAACAGCAGGGGCTCCATCTGAACATATGAAAATGCTCTTTTACTGTGAGGGTGACCGAGCAATAGAACAGGTTGCCCAGAGAGGTTGTGGAGTCTCCATCCCTGGAGATATACAAAAACCATCTGGACATAGTCCTGGGTAACTAGCTCTAGGTTGTCCTGCTGGAGCAAGGGGGTTAGACCAGATGACCTCCTGAGGTCACTTCCAACCTCAACTGTTCGGTGATTCTGTGATTCTATTTAGAAGTTCATAACCTGTGAAACAAGGCTTCAGGAAAATGGGTGTAATCCCTAGTGATGAGCAAATTTGTCCCATGCACTAGCTAACTGCAGCTGCACACATCGCTAAGGACATCTTTCTCGGAGACATCTGTGTATTTCATACAGAGACCAGGTACCTAACTCAGGGGCTGGATTCCACACTTGAAGCTCAACATCCTCCTAAAGTCAGGTGTTAAAGTTTCTATTTTCTACATCTAAATCCCTTAACCTACCTAGCCCTTAGCTCTTAAAATTAGCAGTGCTTAAATATGGCATACTTGGACATTCACTTGTTTTTAATGGAAAGGTTTTATTTTTGCTTCAATGTGCACAGGCTTCAGAATGAGGAGCAAGCCACTGAAGCTAATATTTCATTTCTTTGTAGAAACTTCTTTAGCTATTATGCAGAAATGTATCCATTCTTCCTGTTTATATTCCTTATGTTTTATATATATACAACTTTGTATCTTTATAAAGTTATGTAAAAAACTTTTTCTTTAAATTTAAAAGGTGTTCCATACAGTGTGTCTGACAGGGTGTAACCCCTGAAGTGGCCTTAGTGCCATCTTTAACCCTGCTATCTCTGGCTCAGTTAAATCCTACAATAACAAACATCAGGGCTGCTTTAAGTCTCGGCTGCCTACAACAATGCCCTTGCAACTGGTACCCTGAAGAAGATAACCGTATTCTTATCAATGTCACTTATGTTGTAACATGATCCCAATCTATGCCATCCAGCAGGGAGGGTAAGCATAAGCGTGAGTGGTGTAAGGCCGAGGTAATCCTCAGGTACCTGTTTAGGACAATTTTACAAGCTATTCATACTGCCAGAGCAGGAGCCAGTATCTGGCCCTGGGGGTCTACGAATGCAGTGAACAAGAACCCATGATTTAACACAGCAATATTAGCAGCAAGTAGATTTGCCAAGAAAACAGTAATGGACATGAGGGAATACCATTTTGTCTTGCAGAGGAAGCTAGTAGAGGCCAAGAACACAGAAATGGACATTAAACATTTAACTCTGTGACTGAAACAAAGAGTTCCCTGCCTGCTTTCCTGAAGGTCTAAGAGGATAGCACCAGAAAATATACATGAGAAGTTGGTGCTTGCAGGCTAACTTATATACAACCGTGATGGCCTGTTTAGCCACAACTGGTGTTAACTATATTGGGAAAGAAAGCAGACAAAGAGTTTTAAGAACAGAGCGGTCATGGAGATAAGCTATGTACCACACATGTAATTAAAGTTGTACTGCTATATGAAATAATAACAGTCATTCAGCTACAAATATAACCATAATTGCTGGGATAAAGTATCTAAGAGATGGTTCCATATAAAATTTTGTAATTTTGTAACTTTGTAAAAGCAAAGAATATAAACTACTATCTAAAAGACTTCATTGGTAACTTTGATTGATGGCTTTTGTCAATCATATCTCTAACACTAGTAAAATAAGCATTCATTTGTTACTGTTTCTTACACACTATGCATTGTTAAAAATGCTGTACCTGGGCATGGAAAAAATGCCTCTTTTTGTGGCTGCCACACATCTCTCAGAAATTTTTTTAACGTAGAGAGAGAGTGTCATAGGGCAGAGGGTGCAACAGGGAGGTAGAAACAAGGGTAGGGCAGAGCCTGCAGGAAGAGTACTGTCCGGGAGGCACCTGAGCACAGGGCACTTCCCAGGAAAGGAGATTTTTGTAGGTAACCAGAGGAGCTGTGTGGGGTTTCGTGTTGTGCAGACAGGCATGGAAATTTGCTGGCCTGAAGCTTTACTGGAGGGAGGAGACTGTGGGACTAGGGAGACATTTGTTTTCAGCTCTTTTTGTTTATTGTCTTTAGAAAGACACTGCATTTTAGTTTTTGTTCTAAGAAAACATAGCAGTAGAGCTGTGAAAGATGACTGAGTGATTTTTATACAGACTACTTTTAAGACTAGAAAACTAAGAGCTTGGGAGGGGGAGAGGTTGATTAAGCTAATTCTGCGTATTCACTAGATTAGTACAATTTACTGTATGATGATTCCTCCATAGCTCTGTGTGACAAAGGCCTTGAGAACAGTAATAACCAAGCTCATTTGGAATGAGAGTTTCAAGTTCAGTAGAAGTTATCCACAGATTATACAAAGACACCAGAGTAGCAATGACCAAATGCAGGAGGTTTATTTTGGTATTGATTCAATCTGACATATCAGAAAGAACCATCCCAGGAACGTATCAGATTCTGGTTCAGAGGAAACTGATTTCAATTGCTTTCATTCTGTTAAATGACCCCTAACTACCAACAGGGCAACTTCACACATGTGTGTGTGTGCACATGTATGCACACATACATAGGGTAAGGCAGAGAAAGGGCTTGTGCTTCACTCGATTCAGCTGAAGTGCGTGTTCAAGACAGTCTCAGACCACACTTTTAACTTATGTGCCTTTTTTCTTGAGTGTTCTTTTGCAAAAATTCTGCTTAATTCATTCAAACTTTTTTAAAAATAGGGAATAACCATACAAATCAGCTCAAACCACACAAATACCAGCTCTTGATAGTTTATTGTGCAGATCTCTTCTGTTTCAAATTAAAAATATATGTCGCTTACGTGTTTCTGTCACAGAAAAGAGTGCTGCCATCACCAATGTTGACATATTTAAAGGATATGCAAAGTAAACTAGACAGTAATCCTTATTATGGGTACTGTACTTAAAATAATTAATTCCAGCTTATAATATTACTGAATGGGGTCATCTGAGGCTGAAGAAAACCATTTCAGAAATGTTCCTTTGGATTTTCAGTAGTTCCACAGTCTGCTCTGGCACTGAGGTGCCCATGAAGATGGAAAGTCATCTCCCATTGCAAAAAGAGGTTCTTACTAGGTATACTCTTTTTAAATTATATTTTTCACTGGTACAATTTTTTTTCCTGCCAGTCAATTGTAAGACATTAAGGGACAGCCAGAGAAATGTACAATTTGTTATCAGAAAAGAAGTTAAGGCACATTTAATGTTCACAGAACAACATACAATAAAACAACCATTACAAGAACAAACAGTATTTTGAAGGACATTATTCAACAAAGTATAATTATTGCAAAATTATCATACTAACATAATCAGCTACCTGAATTCCAACTTCTTAAAAGTAGTATTAATCATTTAATAAACACCTAATATATGGCAACAAAAAAGGTGGCAGCATCAGCATGAATAATTTGGTTAACAAAATGGAAATATCAGCAACCTAAACTCTTTCAGAAAAAACAATAATTTGGCAAGCTAAGTCCTAAAGGTGAGATTCTCTGCAAGCTGTAAGAGTTATAAATGAAATCTGAAACTCAAGAGAGACCACAGATGCAGAAACCCTCCTTTATTTTCCTCTAAGACTTGTCTAATGTGGGGTTTGGATGACCTCTGTACTCGTCCAGTTCAGCAGCAGGAGGGAAGCGCCTGCTGCGCAGGATAGCCGGGTGCAGGCAGGGGGAGAGTGTCTTTGTGCCTAGCTGCCTGTGAGTGAAGTAGCATGCTGGTAGGGAGGGGAGGTGAACTGAGCTGAGCATCAGAGTCGATGTAACAGAAGCAGCCAGGCCTGGCTGGGAAATAAACGGGAAGGCAGGGCAGGGCAGAACCTCCTAGTGCCACCAAGCCATTAGACCACGTGCTCCTGAAAACTGCCTGATTATTGCAGAGCAGTGACTGGGACACTGTGAGTTGCAGAGCTGTCTTTGGGTCCTACAGGATGTGTGTTATAGCCTGAGCCTCCACATGCACCATTTCCTTTTGCAACATACTTCTAACACGTCTCTATTTTCCTGTGGCAATGCAAGAGAGGAAGGAGATCCTTAGGAGACACTTCCAGGAAAGAAATGCTCTCCCTGCAGATGCAGATCTTTTAGGGCCCTCTTTATGAAGGTACAATCATTAGGTAGAGGCTAGAGACAATGATTTCCAAGTTCACAAGCTATACTGCGTGCAAGAAATGATACGCAGGGCACTACACCTGTATTTCTTCCCCAAGCCCCAAGGAATATATCATAATACTTCTCTTATCTGTTAAAATTATTTATTGGATATAGCTAATGACTGCGGTGGAATTATATTCACCCAGTTCTGCATACTCCACTCTTCTAAAGATCTGTGGTCAGCCAGCAGATTATTAAAAACCATCTACATAAATCTGCTGGGGAAATGAGAAAGGAGCAAAGGTAGGTACAGAAAAACAGCTAGACAGGAGAGCTGTGGCACTGATTCCATATAACATAAATACCTAATCATGCATCATCAGGTTTCCTAAATTATAAAAAGCTCAAAAAAGGGTGACCTTCATACAATCTTTAGGCTCATCTCCTGTTGTAATATTGCCAAGATGACATTCATCATACAAGTAAATAAATTCATGAAAAAAGGAAAAGCATTGCATTTGACTCAGTATAACATCACATTTCTCATACTCTATATTTCAGTGGTGTGATTCTTTATTCTCTATGAAATATTATCTCAAAAGTACATCAAATGGATCTCAATGAGTGCTCATTCTATTATTAAACAAACCCTAAAAATCCTTAGTTTTGATTGTTTGATATAATCAAATAAAAACCATCCGGATTAAGACTCCCCAGAGAAGCAACAATTTGTCTTGATTTAAAAAAAAAAACCCAACACAGTAATTTACTACTACAGCAGCAGTAGAATTTCAGTAAACCCTATTGTTTTACATCCTTAGCACTGTCATATTGATGCTTTCCCCATTAGTCAAGGAGATCAAAGAAACCTGATGTCTCACAAGGGATTTGAACTACAGTGAAGAGAACTCTTAACTGCTGGTCAGTTTTTGAACACTGTCCAAATCAGATGAACAAAATGTTGCTGTTCTCAGACGAGACGTGTGTGAAGTGGGACTGATAGTCTCAGGAAATTCAGAATAAAGTAAAGAACCTTTTGCCTTGCATACAAGTTTGACTCATGCCCAGCTCTGTAGTGAATCTCTCAATTGTTCTGCAGACTTTCATGATTTATTTTGTAGTCTCAACCCTTTTCTTAGCAGAATGTACCTATAGTTCAAACCTATTACTATCACTCTATCCAATAGCAAGCGATATCAGTAGAGACCATGAAATAAGCATAGAAATTGAAATGTCCTGTCCTTCCTGACACGGACTTTAAATGTCAGATGCCAGTCAATACAGGGCAGTTTATGTTTGTTAGTTTCTGTACTCTAGCTAGGTAGTGAAGACATTTATCTTCAGTATTGTAAATAGTTTGTTTTTTAAATTAATTGAATACATGTACATAAAATAAACTATTATATTAATTTTAATTTTAGGAAAACCATGTTAGACTTTTTAAAAACATATATATTGATTCATCAAGCTGTAAGAAATATTTGGGCTACTCATATCCAACTACATCGACAAATTTGGTAATTCTCATGTCAGAAAAGCACTTGTTAAATGAATGACTTCAGTTTCTCATTCCTGAGGCTTCTTGCATCAGACTTTGTCTATGCAAGATAGTTTTACTCTGAGGTTACCCTAATGTCGCCGTGGCTGTTTCAGAAAAAGGCATCTGTGATTCTCCAGTGTAGTGGGTGGATAGTCTACTGCCTCCTCTGCTGTAATCCGGAGCACTGCTCTGTGGGAAGTCCTTGCTGTGTATTGCAAGTCTGCCACTGTGAACTTCAGGACATGCAGCTCTTTTCAGAGAACTATGGGATTTCAGAACAAATCAGTATGTCCTGTCTCATAATTTACTTTTTTTTCTTAAGATGACACCAGACTGACAGTGCACCATCTGATAGCAATCCACGTTGGTAAACTTCCAGGGAAAAACTACAGAATATTTCTCTACTCCTCTCATCTTGCTGTTTACATGTTGCAGAGCTGTTATAGCTTACACACAATTCTTGGAAGGCATTTTTTTGTCATCCAAAGATTCTGAAGCTGCAGCAGATCATTCCAGATTCCCATCAGAGCTTAATCCTCCCACTCAGTGCTCACAGTAAAGGCCCCAAGTGGTTGCTTCACATGCATATTTGCTCAATGAATGCACATGGAAGTGGTCAGCTTCACTTACTTCCCTTCAGATCTTCACAAGCAGACTACAGAATTGGCATTTTCCCTACACTAGAAACAGCTGATCAATGCAATGCATAATGTATCTAGATGAAAAATGGCAGTAAGATGGAAAAGAAACATGTATAGTCATACAGGTAGGCTGAAACACACAGACGTGTAGAGCTAAAATCTTACAGCTGAACACCATGTAGAAAACCCCAGAATACACTGCAAAAATCCCCCTAATGTTGTTTACCACATGAGGGTATTGGGAGCAACTTGCCAGCAAAACCCAGGTTTGTATGGATGCAGTGACAAAGCAAACATAGGAGGACTCTGCCAAAATAGCTAATGTCAGGATCGGTGCATTTCCAGAACTTCTGCTAGCATGCTTTTCTTCTGTCAGTCAAGCCTTAATAACCTTTCCATAACCTTAAATTATAAATACCACATGTGGATTGTTAGTTCATACAGTTGGCATGGTGGCATGTAAGTCATTGGGCTTCATGCTGGAAGTATAGGAGCAGGTTAGATAAACACCTATCAGGAATGGCGTGAGTATTACCGATTCTCTTTCACAGCAAATCCTTTCCATTCCTATTTTCTTGATGATTTGGTATAAACCAACTACTTGGCACGTCTATTGAACAATTACCTTTCCTGTGTCTCAACTGGAGGTTGCATGAGACTACTTCAATTCTCTGCACTGTAGACAAAGATTCTATTTAGGACCAACAATAATTTTACAGTAAACTACAAACTAGTACTAAATTTAAAATATTTCTTTACAGACTGTTGCAACGCCAGTAGCAACCAAGGTCTCACAGTGGCTGATGTTTGATTCTTTTCATCTCTCCATCACACACACATAAACAAGCAAGAGCGTTCACACTGTAGAAAGACACAACAAATGTACAGAGGTAAGCAGTAAAGATTCTGCAGCAGACCCTGCTCTTGTCAACTGCACACAGGACATACCTCATTATTCTTATCAAAACTTGTTTTTATATTGCCTTAGAGACCGACATATGTCCTACAGTTGCCAAAGGGAAAAACTAGCCAAAAAATCCTTCTTCACTTTCATTAGTCCTGTTGGGTGGGGATAATGCACAGTGAGTTGTGTATTGAATCCTACCGTGACCAAAACGCTTAATGGGGATGAAGTACCCATCAGAAAGGATGCACAACAGGATCCCATATGATGCACGCTGTCCTTGATCTGAGATTTCAGAATTTATACATTTTGTGTAGTACCTAGCTAATGATTTTGGTGTCTGAATATGAAAGTTTAGTAACTGCATTTGATTGGGTCAGAGCTATAGTACTGCATTTCACCTGAGAACACTGTCATTTATGTACCCATATATTCTATATCTATGTATATATACACATAAACATATGTACCCCTTCCCAAATATGTAGCTAATGTATTTTGACCGAAATAAGACAGATATACAGGAAGAAAATTCTCAAGTTCAAATACAATTTGGAATTTTAAAAATCATTGTATAATGCTAATTCTAAAAAATTTATTTCTACCTTGATTTTGGAAACAGGACTGAATCCATTAGTATTTGGACTGGAAAGTGAATAAACAGTTTCATTAAGGAGACATGTTAGCTCCAACAATGTTTATTGGGGCAAGCCTGCACTCTGGCTGCATATGGTGTACCTTTAAATAGGGCTGTTAAAATACCAAATAAAATGTCAAAGTCCGTCAGGTCTGGAGCTTTTATAAATTGTTTAGACTGGGGATAATTTAGGTTTTGTACATCATGCCTTGCAGATCGCACGGCACAGAGATAGGAAAGGGGGCCAGGGAGAAGAACACGGGGCAGTCAGCCTTTCGGAAAGGCACCCCCTGGGTCACCGCTCCCCTCACCAGCCACCTCCCTCTTCCCCCTAGCCTGCACGCCCGCTGCGTGCCTCCCCTCTCTCTGGGTGGTATCCTGAGGTTACGCACGTGACTAAACAACCATATTAAAACCCAAAAATTTAAGATTTCACTTCAGAAAGCAGTGCCACAGCCACTTGCCAGAGATGTGCACGCTGTGAGTAACTTCAACTCGGGCTGTAGCGGCCCTGCGCTGTCAGTACCCACCACTGCTTCAGCGTTATCGATGGCAAGACTGTCCACGGTGAGGCCTGGAAGAGCTGCTCGGGCTGCCACACCTTCGTGGCCGTCCTCCCGGCCCTCCTCCCGCCACCCTCCCCGGAGCAGAGCAGTTGAACAACGCCTCCCTTCAGCCCCCCCCTCCCGCTCCCCCCCGCCCCGGCTCTCCCACCCACGGCGCGGCCCGGACCTCACCTTCAGCTCCCGGGAGGCCACGCGGGCCGCCAGCTCGATGACACAGCCCACCGCCATGCGTGCCGCCCCGGCCGAGTGCAGCTCGTTCCAAACGGTGTCACTGTCCACCTGAGCAAACAGCCAGCCCCGGGAGGAAGGCAGGGGAGAGAGGGAGAGGGAGAGGGAGAGGGAGAGCATGAGAGAAAACAAACCCGTGAGGGAGGGCTGGCAGCGTGACAGCCCGTGTACAATAACATCAGTCTTCCGTCCTGGCCAGCTGAAAGGCCTTCTGGACGTGGCTTTGCTTATGCTTTTTCTCTGCACGGGCTTCTCCAATGGAAACACATTCCTGTCATGCCTCGCTGCCATTCCCTGTTTAGATTTCTCATTACAAACAGTGTTACATCGGCCGGGCTGGGCCTGCTCGCCGGCCGCCAGATGCTGCGCGCTGGGTCTTCACGCCGGCGGGGGGACAGGGACCTGCCAGCACCGGGACAACGTGTCCGGCGGGGATGGCCACCACTGGCTGCAGCAGCCGTCGCAGGCAACCCGTGCCACCAAAACTCACCAGTGGCTCAGGTCATTACCCCTTTTTAAATTAAAAAAAAGTGCAGTAAGCACTTGTCTTTCCTACCCAGGCAGGAGTAATTTTTAAGTGACTGAAATCAGAACGATTAATTGTTTGGATTAATTTCAGTAGTCACTATTGCCATAGACGGAAAATAAAATTAAATAAAATAAAGTGTGACACTTATTGTATCTCCAGTTTTGATGAAGTAAGAAGTTTTGGCTGAAAGGCTTTAGGTCCCACGTTGTAACAGATGAATGCGGTTATTTAAGGCAGAGGAAATTATCTTTTGCACCTTCTAAATGAGCAAGTGTGACATGTAAAACATTACATGAATATTATGTAAAATAGAAGGATAAAATATTATAAAGATAAAATATTATAAAGGAAATATTATAAAGATGGCTAAGCAGCACTGCTCTACAGCTTCAATCAGTATGCTAAAATTTTACTTTTGAAATCTATTTTTAGTAACAATTTATTTGCAAAAACATACCAAAAAATATAGGTGAAATGTTGTATATCCCTTACATGGTATTATGTCAAGCAGACATGATGGTGTGAAATAGTCTGAAAAAGTCATCCAAAGAGACAGCCAGACTTCCTCGATGCTCCATGGGAAGTGCATTTAATTGTATCATACCGTACAAATTTATCATGAAAAGAAAAACGTTTAGGGATAGACAAAATACTGTGGCAGATGCTATTTGGATAACTTCCAAGCACACTGAGGCATGTTTTCAGTTTAAACCAGAAGCTTCTGTTCCTAATTTCTTTAAAAAAAAAAAAAAAAAAAGGGAAAGAAGAAAAGAAGGAAAGAAAGAAAGAAATCAAGTAATTGAAAATGGATGCAAATGCTGCTTGACTCTGGAGGTTCTGAGGAATTTCTCTGATTAGTCATTTGAAACAGAAAGAAGCTTGATCTTCTCTACACCTGTCAAATGTCTTCGCCATTACTGTTACAATAATATTATATTTCAAGGTACTAAAGTGATCTTATTTTTCAGTGTACTGGACCTGAGTTTTCTATCGTTTTGATCAGTTTTGTGTGCATGCATCAGAACTAATGAAAATAGTTCATATTCACAGTAGACCTGAATAAGATGACTGGATTCTTCTTGCAAAGTTTAGAATAACAGTAATAACAGCATACTGTGTTTTCATCTGAGAAACTCAAAATGTTGTACACACACAATTAAGCATCATCAGCTTGATACAGGATGATTTATTATATTTGTTTTGCAGATTGGTAGCTTGAGATTTAAAGAAATTAAGTAACGTTCCCAAAGATGCACGCAAATCAATAGGTAACTAAGAAAATTACAACACGAAATAAGAAAGAAATCAAGTAGTAAAAAAATGACGTGTTTAACATTAGGCAGACCCTCAGGTTGTCTCTCTGTTGCTTTAAAGCAACTGTGAATCAATTTTCGTTTTTAAAACAAATAAGGAGATAAATAAGTAGAGGTCATTGGTTAAATCAATTTAATCAAACCATAATAAAGTTTGAAAAATACTGTGCAGTACTTTAAATAAAGAAGTATCAACAAGAGGGCTGGGAGGGAGTACTTTCTTACCATTTTTATGGCTAGCAAATTAAGGTTAAGATGAAGGAGTGGCTGATGAAAACGATTCAATGGCAGCTGCTCAGTACACCAGGGCACGAGCAGGAGCCTGCATCCTCAAAGGGACTATGATTCATCTCCAGGAAGGCCGATTAAGTTAAAATTGTAACCACAGCTTGAGAGTACCCACCCTTCAAGACAGTTGTCTGCTCTGACACATGAGACGGCAGTCTCTCCAACCGCCGAATGCTGAGTTTTGGCCAGGATACAGCATTTATCATCTTCTGCTTTCAACTGAGTGTGAGGAGACATGACTGGGACAATAAGACCAAATATCTTCCACTGAAGAGTTTCCCTCAGACCACTTGAATGACTGCTACCTAATTTTACCTGGACTGGAAGTAAAAATGGGCAATCAGGAAACAAAACAGTGTTTCCTGAGAAATTTTTCAAAAATGACCACCTAAATGTACACAGGAAATTCAGGATATTTTAGCTGATCTCTTGGGCATGGTACATGTAACGAATGGTAAACTCTCAAAGCCAGGGGTAGCCGACTGAAGCTGCATACCTTAGTGCACAGTTATTATAATACAAGAAAACTAACATAAACGTATGAATAATTACCCTGAAAAGGCACAGTATTATAAACTTAGATGTCAAATTCTATGTCACATCCATGCAAAATTAAGACTGAATTTCTAAGGAACATCTCATGAAGAACTACCTAGAAAAACTTTCATCACACAGCCAACGCTTTAGCTGTAACAACTGGAAAATGCCATCTCACTCCATTTCATATCTCTGTTAGTTCTATGTATTGCCTTAAATGTTTCAGGTGTTTAAACAGAGATTTTCTTTTAGGGTTACTCAGTGTTTACTTTGTAAATTGCTGTTGAAATACAGTGATATAAATGGCAAACCCATTAAAATTACAGCTACTAGCTAGCCCAGTTGTCAAGCTGTATATGAAATGCAGCTATGTAAAATCCTTCTAGATATGCTTTTCTTTATTCCTGTGAGATGAAATGGTAGGATTTTATACAAGTAAAGGGAATAGGATTAGACACTGTGGTTTCTGGTTCTAGTTCATGTATATATCACATATGTATGACAGTCTATCTAGATGCTGAGTATGCATGAATTTGTGACAAATGTGATGCTTTCTGAATCACAGACTATGAAAAAAAGTCAGATGGAATTTTATAAGAGGTTATTTCTGTTCTGCAAGTGTTTTGGAGTGGCCAAAGAATTCATTAAAAACCCTATCTTGATTAGGAATTTTTTGGGAAAATCTTAAACAAAATTTATAGAAAATACAGCATTTGTAGCTTAATTCTAACACAGAATCAGCCCCTTTTTTTCTGCTTAATTATATCTATTATTTTCATTTAGGAGTCCTTTAAAAAAATTGTCAGGGTAGGAAAATGTTCTGAATGTCTAATCAAATGAAAAAGGACATTTTTTTAAAGCATCAAAATGTCAAACTATGAGCATACTACACATTTCGTTATCAAAAGTCCTATCACTGCTGCAGCTCTTCAAAGAAGGATTGTGCATGATAGCGCCAAGAACCAGAAAACACGAGCCCTATCTGAACACTGACTTTCTAACACACATATGGATTTACTTCACTCCGAGTTTCCTGAATGAGCCCTGTAGGTTGTAGGCTTTTTCAAGCACATCTAGTATAGCTCAATCATTGGCATGTGTAGCAAAGCTAATACTCTGTAAAGCTACAGATGATAGAAATTAAGCTACCTGTCCCTGAAGTGGATGTGGAGGCATTAAAGAGGAAGGGAATGACTTAAGTGAAAAGAAATGTAGGTAACTTT
>WAAD01016816.1:70977-139286 GCA_013389945.1 Fregata magnificens | reverse complement strand
AAAATCAGTAGCAAAAAGCAAACCCTGAAAATGAATCAAAGCGAGAATTTCCCATGATGTTTGGAGTTGATGCCGCAGCAGAACTTGGTAAATAGCAGTCATTTTACAGTAACACCCTTCCACACCCAAGGATACCTCCAGAATAATAATAAAAAAGATATTGGGATACTTCAAGTAAGATAGAAGACAAATTTTAAATAATCATACTTTTTTTGGCTTTGCATCAGGACAGAGTTTGCAGTCACCAGCAAATCACTTGAGAAAAAAAGATCTTTTAGAGAAGATTCAGCACAACAATTCACTGATAGAGCTAGAAAAATTATCCAAGATTTGTATTCTAAAATTTCAACCCACAAAGGCAGTAGAAGCTTGTTAGTCAAATTAGGTGCTGAGGCACCCATCATTGACCGAGGTCAGGGCCCCTACAGAAGTCAAGGAAGCTGCTTAGGAGATTGACAACTGGGGACAGAGTCTGATGAACAGGAAACGTGATGGGCAAAAACTCTCTTTCAAAAGAATAAACAAACTAAAAAGTGTGTTCACTTGTGAAAAGGCACAGTTTGGGAACCTGATTGTTTTCAGTACCATCCGTCAAGAACGAAGCCATTTCTGCTACGTGGTCATTTTTTCACTAACTTGCAATTGCAATTGCACAGATGCTCTGTGAATGCATCTTTTAGTTGTGCTCTAAATACTAATACTAAATACAAACTTGTAATCATTGGAAACTTGCTTTTTAGAAACACTTTCTTAATTATGGTTGGAGAGGGAAAAAAGCAAACAAATTTGCAAGACCTGTTTGATAACTGTTCTGCCCTTGAGCTCATTCAAAGAGGCTTGAAAGGTTGTATTCTGTCACATGAAACCATAATGTGATGTGACCCATAGTCTGCATATTAGTTTCCTTCATGTCAAGACTATGTAATGCAACATAACATGTTGCTTAACACACCACACTGAAATATGATCAGTCAAAAGCTTAAACTACGCAATAGTGTAAAAGTTGAAGTGATCACTTGCAATAGCTGCGTTTGTAGGCCCTGATGTAGTGAAAATAAAGCCACGAGTTCAAGCCAGTTTATAGTCTGAAAGCATTAAGAATATGTGGATGATAACTGTGTGTGTAATTCTCACTGATTTCAGTAGTTTACAGCCATTTTGCTTTTCAGTTTCCCAGAACAGTTTTTTTCCTGAACAGGGAACTGAAATAAGCATTTATTGACAAGTAGCACATTTCTAGCCCTAGTCGTACTTAAATTCCATTCCTTCAAGTGTTTCTTTTCTGTTTGAAAGATACAGAAGCTGCTTGTTAGCAAAAAAAAAAAAAAGCTTCAGACAAAGCAGATGTACTCTTCTGAACAGGGACAGGGAAGAAACGCTTTTCTGGAGCACAAGTGAAGAACAAACAGTGCCTCTGTCTTTTTGGGTGGGTAGAGGAGTAAGGAAAGGAATGGTTAGGTCCTCTTTTTCATTAGGCTCCTTTTCATTAGGATGCAAAGCCAGAATTTGATGGAACAATTTCTGTAGAAAAGAAACGCCCTTTCATTGAAATAGAAATGTTTTATGAGACAACGTTGTTATTGATGACATTTTTGATGAGAAACATTTCCTTTAGATTTTTCTCCTTTGCTACACATCATTTTGAATTTCTATATTATACCAAGAAGTTAATTTTAATGTCAGGATTTGTTAGGTTCAACCTCACTGAACTGGGGACAACGAAAGGTGGAACAGTCACACTGCATTTTGGAAAAATGTAAGAGACAATTAAGTTCCTTTATACAAGAGTCTGGAAGCCCAAATGATTAGAGCTTCTAGCCAAAAAACAGGCACATGCAAAAGCATGTGGGAAGGGTGTTTCATTGACTATTGTCTGGGTAAAAGGCCGTGTGAGATGCAGCAAGAAAATATCCTGGAAACAGAGACAGAAAAGGGCATTAAGCCAAGGATACACTCAGAATATATGCTAAGAGTGTGATCTTGATATAAACTCAGACAGTAAATGTTTTGGACTAAGTGTCAAATAAAAAAGGCAAAGAGTGTCGAGTAAAGAACTGTGGGCAAAGAAATGGTTTTCTGAGACTGGGTAAACAAAGCTTCCTGCATTCTCTATACATAGGCTGAAACACAGCGAGGATACCTGAGACCATTCCTTTTTTCACCTCATAGCTGCAACTACACACTGCATCCCATATGGTGGTCAACCACTGAGACCCAAAATGGGAACAATATTTTGCATCAATCTATGTTATATCAAATAATATGAAAATCAAAATTAAATTAATCAAAACCAACAAAATTTAAATGAAATGCTTGACTCTATCAAAATGGAACATTTTGACAATGTTGATGAACTCAAATCAAAATGTTTCCAAATTTTCATTTTACAGGAATGTAGAGCTTTTTCTTGGAAACTTTTTTTTTTTTTTTTTCAAAGGGGGATTTCCTACCTTGGAAATTCAAGCTCCTGAGAATCTATCATACTGTAGGTATTTTTGTTTTGATGTTACCTTGGCTAAGAAGATGTATAAACTTAGATAACATTGAGATCAAGACATTTTTGTTATCTGCTCTTATGACTCACTGAAGCAACAGTCTGCCTTACAGAAGAAACTCTTAGCATTAGTTTGCAAAGCAAAATAATTGCTTTGTATTACTAGAACTGTGGCAGCAATTTCTTTTGATGGCTAGTATTGTTTTTGTTTGGGTTGGATTTCATTACATTTAGGAAAAACTCCACATCTTAGAATAAGTGTTATAAAAATATCTGAGAATTACAGTGTTTCATCCAGTGTGCTGGGACATAAAGGGCAGGCTTTCACTCACAGATTATTTCCAAAATGCACTACTTTTTTGTGTGTTTCCTTTCACATTCTGCTTCACGCTACATTCATGGCAGAGCTCAATTTAGCCCTACTTTTCTATTATAAAAAGCATACACCGAGCATTGGCTATGCGTGAAGATATTTGATGTGAAAATCCTGTCAGTTTTCTGCTATTCTGTACATCCATAGGCCCATTTAATATTTTAATGTGGTTTTTCCCCACTGTTATTCAGAAAGATATCATATCCTGCATAATGGGAAGGCATTAAAATAAAGTTCACTTATTAGCAAGACTTAGGCATGGTATCTGCACACAGCGTGCCTGAAATAATTGAAATAAAGCAAATGAGAACAGCAAACTAGCAATTCTGACAAGCAAGTGTATCCTAAACTCCCATTTTCAAATCAAAGAACACAAGGAGATAGAAGAACAACCGTGTTCAAAATTGCCATTGACCTCCGGTGGAGAACAAATTATAGTAAAGGGTTAACACTTCGATGATTTTTGAAGCGAATGAGGAGAAACTTCTATTGCTACTTTCCAGCCTGTGCATTTTGCTAATCTATATTTGGTTTCCATTGTAACATTCTCCTTCCACATAGCAATGCATTTGGAAAAAGTGAATTTTTGTCACACTGCTTGCCAAGTATTTTAAACTGACACCAGCTATGACTAATGACAGTGCTGGAATGTGCTGTTCTCAGTAGAATAGAGGCCTGTACAGACCTAGGAGTTTCCTGGGGTCCAGCTTCTGTCTGTTCAGGGGGCTGGTGCCATACAGCAGTGAATGATGTTCAGAGTGAACCAGCTGTATTTCCTCCAGACTGGCTTTTCGACCTCGAATTCGCTGAAAGAAAACAGCAGAGGCCTACAATATTCCACTGACAATATTTAGGGAGGAAAAAAAAAAAAAGTAAAGGTCCAAAATAACATTTAGTATGATTAATAATGGGTTGAAATTGCGTCATGCAGGAATGTGACACTGATTTGTTTATTAAAGTAATGCTATATGGAAAACAAATGCATGTGTGGTTTATCACAAATGCTTCGCTTAAGTCTTAGCAGAGTTAATACAGGGTTTCACATACAAGAAAAAGAAAAGATTCTGCCTCTTTTCTACATTAAATTAAGAGCTAGATACAAACCAAAAGGTGAAATATTTCTTAAGTAAGAAAGTTGGCTAGAAAAATTCTAGTTTAAAGAGCAAAAACTTATTCACACCTGTAAGCTGCAGATGTGTTCTGAATGAGGATTAATGTTTTTTGCATTACTACTAGCATTTGTGATTTATGTTGCTAGGAAGAACATGATCACAGTGAGGAGAGCCAGGGAGAAGAAGAAAATTAAAGTTTAAATGCTTTAATAAAATATTTCTGTGTCTTTATTTTTTTAATGTATGTTCGATATCCCAGGATCATTTTTGCTGTTACACATGCTGACTCACTTGCTTCCTTACATTTTTGTAAGTGGAGTTTGTCTCTAACTGTTTCTCCAGTCTGTACTCTCCCCACTTAAATCAGTGGTAAAAAATCTGGGATGTCTTTCTATAAATCCATTGACATTTAATCAGTTTAGGAAGGAAGGAAGATAGGAAAGAAGGAAGAAAAGTTTAAAACTAACACTCTTATTCAGCAGATCTGCTCCTTGTATGTATTTGGAGTTACAGCTTGTCATAAAAATATTTACTTCTCTGCTTGTGCTAGTGCTGCACAGCCTTTGCAGTCACAACACGAAGCAGAATTTGTTCAGGTTTGGGCATAATAAACAGCACTGTCAACAAAGTTCTGGTCCCAAGATCACCTTGCCTGTTGTTAATTGGGTAACGTAGAGAGAAAACAGCCTATTTTTAAGGTCTTGGACTCTACTTGCAGAGCTGGTCCTTATGAACACCTGGGGCAAAACCTCTCACAACTTAGACTGTGGATGCGTCCTACTGTCAAGGTCTAAAGATAAACAGGTACAGAAGTTATCTAAATAGACCATCTGTTTTTAACAGACTGATTAACCTGTTACAGAAATACCACTCAATTCTAGTTTTCTTAGCGGTTAAGTTGTAATTCTTACTATATCCATCACCTACTCATGCACAACAGAAGGCACCACCAACCTCTTCACTAGGAGAAGAAAGTAATATTATAAATATTAAATAGAATGTGCACTGCAGAAGAAAGGAGCTGCCTAGGGGGGGTCAGAAGAACCATACACAATTTATATTGAGTTAAGCAGTGGCAATTTTTTCTGACTAATCAGGAAAAATGTTGTAGGAATTTGATCTAGATGACTGTGGAACAAGCTCCCCCTCAGGGAAATAGTGGAAGCCCTATTTCTTGCAGTGTTTAAAACTTGACTGGACACAGCAGTGGAAAAAAACATTTTAGGGAATGATCCAAGAACTAAACGACTTAATAAAGCCTTTTTCATCTCTAGTTTCTTCAAGCCTCTCCCAGTCTCACATGGGAATTTGTAGCAGTGCACTCACATCCTTTTAACACACAGTTGCACAATCAAAATCAGCACATTATGTTACTTCATGGAGTCAGTAAACTCTGTAATGGTTCTTCTGGGTCAGATAAAATGTTTTTCTTCACAAGTGAGGTGACTGGTAACATTTATTCGTTCATCCATCCTCATTAAGGTCTATGTTTCTAATAAGCTGCTTTAAAATCTATATACCCAATTCTCCACAGCAAAATTGGGAAAGGAGGCTGGCTTTTAGGACAGCTAAAACAAATGTATAAGAAAAGAGGTATTTTATGAAGGTCACATCAAAGAACCTTGAGTAAAATACTCACTCTCTGGTCATATATTTTCTATAAGTTATACAAAAACTCTTTAAGAGATGTTTAAAAGAGTTAATTGTCTGGCTCTTTTTAAAGTGCTGTTAAATGCCATATCACTTTAACTATAAAAAGACCCATGGCTAGCCATTTTTCTTACAACAGGGAGCTCTGTGATATCCTATGGAATGTAGTGATTTGCACTAACAGAGTAGAGTCTGCAAGTGGCCTCCCCGAAACACTTTGCCATTGAGCTACCCACTACCCAGTATTGCCAGCCAGATTCTCTAGCGCAGAAACAGGTTGTGAAGAAACAGGTTTGGTGCAGAAATCAAAGAGCACAGAACAGGACACCCCACTCCAGGCTGCTCCCAGCAGTGAGGTTCTTGGAGCACAGCCAGCAGCTGAGCTGCCAGGGCAGGCACAGCCAAGAGCTGCTCTTTTTGCATGGCTTCTCCAGCTCTCACCTTGAGCATCGGCAAGCACATTTACACAGTAAATGGCAGTAGGAAAAGGAAGGGTAAACAGTGCACATGTCTGTGCTGTTTCTGCATTCCCATCTCCCCATTTACTGTTCCTTTCACCCCACCCTTGCAGTATCTTTGCCTGTCAAGCCATTTTCAATAACATCAAAATTCCAACTATCTAAGGCTCCACACAGAGGAACGAATAATTGATATTAAAAATTGTGTGCAATAATTGCTAAGAACAGTTCTTCTTACACAATGATGTCAGGATTTAGCAGATTTACAAGAGCACATGTCATAAGTCTGTTGCCAGAATCTGGAATCATGTAACTTCAGTTATGCAAAGCAATATTTCTGGCTCTCACTGGCATGAGTTATTAGACAACATAACATATGCATTTGTATAACTTTGCACATACACCTTTATCCACATCTTTTTTAAAGTGTCTTTCTTAATTTTCATTGTCCATGGTAGTATCAAAAGTCTAAAATGTAGTAGAAAGCAGAAAACTGGCATAAAGCCAATGAAAAAGGAGAAATAGCATAGGAGAACTTATGAACAGTATTTGTTTCATTCAGGGGGATTTGAATACTACATCCATCCATCTACTACATCCTTAGTAGAAGGCAAGTCATCCTTTTCCAATGTGCATGACAATTTGTTTATTGGCTGTCTCCTCTGACATATGTGGTTCCCTCATCAACAGAGACATTTATACATCTCAGGAGAGCAAAATACCGCACCTGAGTGCTTCAAAAAACCAGTCTAGAACTAGACAGTTATTCTCCCCACAAGGGGAAAATGCTTTCACCTTTCACAGAATTTAAGGTCAAAGAGGACTGTCTAGTCTGGTCTTCTGTTTAAAATAGACCATTAAAGTTTCACACAGATAACCTCTATTAACCTGAAGATTTTGGTTAGATTTTCAGCAGACTAAACTCTTGCACAGTCAGAGATTCAAAAAGACAAAGGTGACACTGCCTGTTTCTCTCTGCTAAACTAACAGGAATTGTTGACATAGCTTAAGGAATATTTCTCACTCGGGTCTCCCAGTGTAAGGTGTCCATTGCCTTTACTGCAGCTATTTGTATGGAGATAGTGTCTCTGAAATTCTCTTAGGCTATCTAGTTTGTAAACAATGTCTTCAGAGGTTTTCCTGCCTTTCCGGGATTTCTCATAGTTGTTAAATTCTCTCTTGTTTTTAAAAATACACACAGATAACATGGATCTTTTGCCAGCCAGTACACCCACATCGCTTGTTCTCTCTCCATTATGTGGGAATTGCAAGTATAACTCTGACATGCATGCACTCACATAGAGATGCATTTACTCTCTTCATATGTTTTGGTCCTCCAGTGCGTAACCTGAATATGTTCAACACTACGAAGATTTTTGCTCTTAAAGACTAACTTTTCCTGTATTATTTCTTCTTTAGTGGTAAACTGAGGTTCAAAGGATGGAATTTTTTCATATATTTCAGTCTATGTGATCTGGCAGACTCAAAGGTTTTTAAATCTTTAAATTATTTCCTTCTCTCTCCTTCAGTCCATGAGATGTGGACAGCAGGAGGTGTAAGATGGCTCCCTAATCCAGAAAACTACCAAAATTCAGATCAAATTCCAGGCTGAAAAGAAAAACGTTGCTGGACCACAGTCCCTACAGGAAGTAGAGGTGGGGGCACAAAGTGGGACCGTGTCTACATGCTTCTTTTCTTTTCTAAAACTGTGCTGATCCGTGTAGCCTAATGTCAGTCATGTGTGCATAAATTATGGCCCCAAAGGAGTTATGTAAATACTTCCTCTCCCTAGAACAAGTAGAAAGCAGACACCACTACCAAAACATAATTCAGTCCTTTTTTTCTTTTTTGTCCCAAAGGTAGGGTAACTATGCATTGCTTTTTACCAAGAGAAAATTGCAAAAAAAAAAAGATAATGGATGTTTTTGTGCCAATCTTTGCATCTTCTAGCTGCCCTGTTGTGGTGCTGCATTTGCATTTGATAACTGTCTGTTCTACATCTGTCAGCCTTCACGAACACAGAATAGGTATTTCAGTAAACATACACAAAACTTTTAAACTAATGCAAAAATATTGTGCCTGAATTTTATTTTTCCAATGCATATATACCAGGACTATAAAAAAGTCCTCTATGGGGGGAAATTACTCCACTCTCTTGCCCTGGACTCAGAGACTAGTCTCTCAAATCCGGCTCTCCAGGGCTGGCCATGGTGTGAATGTGTTTCTCCTTTGTCCTGAGGAAGCTGGTGGGGGAAGTAATCTATCTATTTGGAAGAGTGATATGATTTAAAAAAATTCTGAAGGCTATAACTACTTTGTCAATTTAGCAAAAATCCTCTAAACTGTTGCTTGAATAACTCTAGAGCTCAAATATCTATGGCTAGAAAGACAAAATACAGTCTGGAGAAACAAGTCGTTTTGGCTGTGTCTGCAGCAGTAAATTAAGCAGTGCCAGGAAAAATTCCCAGGCAGAGGAATGCAATCATCTGTACTACTAAATTGCTAAAGTGGTCCTTCACACTGTTTTGGCGGAGCAGCAACTAGCACTCTCCCAAACAACTCCCAGACATGGTTTGGTCACTGGCATGGGCCAGGGAGCATTCCTGGTAGTATGAACATGGGTCTTTCCATGCCAGTTGGCCGCAGTGGTGGAGAACAGTCCCAGGCACATTTTATTTTGTAGTGAAGACACAGCTTTGAGCACCCCAGTCAAACCTTGTTATGATTTTACCAAGTTATATCTAAAAAATGTTATATATGGGGGCAACATGAGCAATATATATAGGTAATAGATTAAGTCTAGATTAATCTACCTAGATTAATCTATTAACTGCAGCAAGCATGGTGTCAGAGCAGTACATGTGACTTCCATCATCCCATGCCCAGTTAGATGTGACGGTTCTCTGTGCGCTTGGCCAGTCTCTCCAGGGTCATAGACCCAAGCTGCATGAGAGGGGTTAAACCACATCACATGATTTAGGAACCACGTTTTGCTCCCTGCTATAGATAACAAAGATTGTTTAGATATAGATTGTTCATTTTCATAAGGGTTTCCTTGTTAGATTAAGAAAATAGGGAGAGCCCCTGGCACAAGTCTGTGGCTAAGGATACACACATTGCAAGGTAACAAGATCTGAGCTACCTCTGACTGAACTAGCTTTGATCCTGAAACTCCTCATCAGACAAGGACTGGGACTGCAGCCCTCTTGTGGGACTATTGCTTTAGTAAAAGAGAAAAAAAGAAGGTTCACAGTTACTGCAGAGGATTTCCTAAGTGGTTGTTGCAGGTTGCTGTTCCTAAGCTGCCCTTCAGACCTGGTGCATGAGGCAGTGCACGTGGCAAAACCTGACCAGCGGTCTCCCCACTCCTTCTGACAGAAACCGTGGGAAATTATATTGAGAAATTACATTGAGAAATACTAATGTCCATGAGGGGGCATTCAGAAGTCAGTAAAAGACACAGTGCAGTTTCCTGTGATGCTTTGGCTCCGCATCCTCAGTGTGGTATATTCCAGAATGCAGCTTAATGGTGGCCTATTATTTCTTGAATAATGAGGTAACTGCTCCTTTAGTGACACGGGTCATATATTCAGCTGAATAACTTTTCTAAAGAATCAGAGCACCAGTTAAGTGAATCACTGCAACCTTCCTTATTTTGAAAAGTGAGCAGATTTAAGGACGTGTTTGATGTCTACCAAGTGCTAGAGAATTCAGTGAAGCAAAGGACAGATTGCATCATCAAATATAATCCTGTCTTTAGCTACATAAGAGGATCAAGATAAACACCAGATCTATACATCAGCTTCACACTGAGGTTCCTCAAAGTTTTATCATCAGAGTTTACACTTTGACAGCTCGTTTCACACTCCAGCCTCATTTCAAAGCACACAATGGGAGTCAAAATGAACTGAATGCCATTGGACATGAAGTGACTTATTTCCTCTCTGCCCACTCACTGGATTTCACAAGACCTAATAGGCTATATTTCAGTTTTTTAAATTGCAGAATTTTAAGAGGAAACTTTAAATCTTCCAGGAAACTGTTGGACTGCATGCACCTCAGACTTGCCTATGCCACTTTTCCTACTTACACCTTTTGCAGATCCACTTAATGTGCTGTTCAGCAATATCTTTCATTCAAGCTTCTTCAGTTTATTATTGAAGAAAGCAATACAGAGTAGCACATTGCATTTTACTTATTTTCTCTCTTTTTTGTCTTTTCTTTATAATACAGGTCCTGAGTCAAGAAGGTAACTAGGCCTTATTTTAGTAAAGCACTCAGCTGCGTATTTAACTTATTCCTTATGTATGCAATCCCACCAGTGAAACCACTCATGTGATATGTGGCCTTAAGGGCCTTGCTGAAAGTCTTTTTGAAGATTGAAAAAATTATCCAAGCTGAAAAAAAGAATTAGCCTGTTAGAGTGCTGCCATCTAGTTAGTTGAGCGTATACAACAAATCCATTTATAGTACTTGCAATATCACACTGCCCAGTATGCTAAGCTACCTGCAGAAGATCTTTGTGGACAGTCACTAATAGCTAATCAAAGGGACCTATTGTACCAGTTCCTTTGGGTTTGTAAAAACCTGAGCATATAAAGAAAAGTAATTAAAGAAAACAAAGTATAAGAGCCCTGGCAATTTTGGGATCCTGCAAAACAAGCAAATTTGTGTTGAACTTTGTTAACTTGTGCTGCAATGCAGGCTTCTGCAGAAGTTGACAGTGCTGCACCACTCATGGGAAGCAGTGAATGGTAGGAAAAGGCTGTTTTTCAGTAACCCAAGCCATATATGAATCTCAGGGCCCATATTTGATTTAAGCATGGTGTTTTAGTGTGCAATTTTGTGAGGGAAATCAAAGCAGAAGAAAGTTCCACATTTGCTCTGATATTGTCTAGAAGATTGCGCTTGAATGTCTCGGGTTTTTACTTGGTGCCCATCGTACACTAGGCAAATGAAAATGCTATGAAAACAGACTTTGGAGCCTGAAATAAGACAAGATGTAATGTGCTTATGGAGTGATACAAGCCACACTAAAAAAAAGCAGTGTTCTATGCTACTAGAAAAGTAAAATCCTTAGCTGCTTGAAAAAGTTAAGAACTGTGCTATTGAAAGGACTGCACTTGCCATTTTACTACTGCTTGTCTACCTTCTATATCAAGGTGAGGAACACAGTCATGTCTGGATTTTATATTCTGATGCATGTGGATAAATTACTTTCATTGTGTAAATTCTTTGTTTTCTGATTGGGAAGTGTGCTTTCCTAAAATGCATTATTTTAATATTGTCAGTTAAGTCCAAATAATTCCTAAGACAAGTTACTCTCTTATTACAGAAGTAAGACAGATTTAGGATTTAATAAATTTGCCATTTACTTTAACAAGTCATGTATCTCATCTTCATTTTTTATTACCTCGCACTTGTTTAGCAACCCAGTTTCTTGCAGCCTTGACCAGATGCTTTGGATCCTTCCAGCATGTTCAGGGTGATTAGCATAGTTGCCACACATACACTGGTGCTTCAGCATCAGACTGTCATACACAACACCTTCAGCACAAAGACAGCACAATAAGAAGCAGTAAGTGAAACAAATGCAAGTTATACTCTTCCATGTCATGCATACTATAACACAACTGGATCTTATTTGTCAGTAAACGCAAGAGGAAAATTCTGGATCTTGATTCCCCTTTACTCTGGAAGACTCTGAATTTTGGGTTAAAAGGTACATCTTGTGATACTGGTAAGGTAAAAATGAATTCTAAAAAAATTATACTAATAAACACAATTAACTGTAAAGAAGAAAGGAAATCAAGTGGTGTCTTGTTAAAGCTTTTATGGCTAGAAAAATATCAGTCCTATTACTGAATCACTTATTTTCTCTTTCTCTAGTCGGTACGGTCAGTTAAGGCTGCTAATCAAGCTATATATAACAAGAAAAGGCAATATATTCATAGCAGTGTAAGGAAAATCATTCAGAAAAACCTTTTAAAATAGATTTTGAAATTATAATGCCACTTTGTATTTGTACTGCTTAACTAATACTATATTAATTCCAGATCTCAAGGCATATCAGATGAAAATTTCAGAGAGTTGTGGCAGTGGCAGCCAGAGTCCTTTTTCATTAAAACAAAAAGTTTCACCCACTACTCAATTAGGATGAAATCCTGTTGTTAGACTGCAATGCAAGGTTCCTTTTGAATTTTCTACACTCATTTATCCAAGGACAGAATAACTTTATATGGAACAGCTATCAATATCACATTGCTCTGAAGCTGTGTGTTGGGAGCAAAAGAGAAATTTTAGCGAGTAGCCTCGAGCTAAACTTAATTTTCAACCAAGTCTGAAACACTGAAAAATGATTTTATTTATTTACTTGTTGCTTGCATTTCCCTCAGAAATGTCTGGAACAAAAAATATTTTCCTTACCCCTGTGAACCATTTTCATTTGAGAAACATTTGGATTTTTCTTCCCCTTACAGTTGAAAGGGACTCAAATTAACAATTCCTCCAAGCTGCAAAACTTGGCATTCCAAACCTCTTTCTTATGTGCCACCACTACTGGAATGCCAACACTGTTCTGGGAAAATTGTGTTAGCCNAAGTCCAGATTCAACAACATGCTCAATAGCGCACTTATTCAGCAAAGTTCTTGAATGGATATTGAACTTTATTAAAGCGTTTAAAAACTCTACTGAATAAGTATAATAAGTATACACTGTGGGCAATGCAAAGTTAAGGTTCTGAGATAATTCAGTTAGAAGCCAGCCAGAAATTATGCTGCTCTAGAAATATTTATGCTGCCATATTTCTTAGCTCATGCACTTTAGAACTGGTCCTTTGGGATCTTACTATTTAAGCCAAAATGATAATACAACAATTATGTTTAGCATAACAACAATACCTGTGTGCAGCATGACTAAGTTTATGCTAAATGATTAGCTAACAAACAAAATAGTTCATTAGCAATAAATTCTTGTATTTACTTTCTTGGTTTATTTTCTTTTAAAGAAAAAAAAAAAGAGCCAGTGAAAATCTGGAGCTAATAAACTAATGCAGCTTAAAATCTGTGCTGGCATTGTCAAAGCGGTTAATAATTTCCTTTCTCTGCAGTTATTTACACTGCACCGTTTATAAGCTTTGCTGCTCTATCATCAAGTCTTATAAATTATTTGAAATAGCAAGTATGCACAGAAATAAGTGCATGCTCACATACCTTGCTTTCCTTTTCTTGGCACCCGAAGTTTTAACTTCTACAGTCTGTTGCATACCCAGACTGTACAGTTTGCCAGTGGTCATTGTACCATTAGATAAGAAAACTTTCTCTCCCATCCCCCTGCCCAACAGAGAAGGTGCTTAGATGCTAAATGTACATCCATCAGGACTTTCAGAAGCACTTAGGCAGAGTAGGCAGTTATATCGAATGGATTTGAACGGAAACACTTGTTAAATGTTAACAAAAGTAGCTGGAAGTTGAAAGTATCTCCTGCCTGCCACTCTTTCAATGAATGTTTTATTCTAATTATCAATGCTCCCTACAGGCTTAGGTTTGCATAGTCCAAACTGCAGTTAATAGAATTAATAGAGATATATTTTACTATGTTATTATTATACAGAATCAGGATGTTATGTAATAATGACACTTTTTGATGACCTATATCAGGGTTGCAACTAAACAGTGGTTTTGAAGTGAAATGCTGAAACTGTGTGCTCAGGACGCCTCCTCTGGTTGACATAAACATCCCTTTCTTAGTGCACTAGTATTTTTCCCAACATAGAATATAACTAAAAATGCAATTTCATTGTATGTGAATTATTTTGTCTGAATCAAAAATCAGTTTAATTGGGTCAGGTCAGTATTGCATGGCAGAAACCTCTACTCCAAACTTTTAAATAGTAAGATATTCACGCCACTGAGTGTAAAATTTTTTTCTAGCAAGATTAATTGACTTTAGAAAAGACTGAAATATATGTTTTCATTTATTGCAAGCATCTAAATTGATTTAGGATGTGCAAGTAATTCAGATGTGTGGCTGCTGGTCATACAGCACATGTGCTTGGTACAATACCACAATGCAGCAGTAGAGCTTACTGCTAAAAATAGCCAGTAGGATTTCCCTAACAGGATTCAGCCAATAATGTCCCCACCCCCACAAAAAAGAGAGAGAGGGAGACAACTGTTTTCAATTGCAGACTGCTGTGAAATATTAAGAAAAGATGGTTATTCTGTCTCTCCAGAACAAATGCCTACAGCCAGATTCTGCTCTCAGATTCCTTGTGTAAATCTGAGCAGCTCCACTGAGACTGGTGGATTTATTCTGGATTTACACCAATATTACTGAGATCAGAGTATGGCCCTGATGACAGACTGAAACGGTGGCACCACTGAACCATATAATGACAGAGGACACAGGACAAAAAAACTGAATTTGCATTAAGTCAGAAAAAACAAGGTCTTCCTGGTGGGGACTCCGTAACACTCATTTTTTTCCAAAATACCTTATTTGGGTCAGCTTCTTTTAATAGTATTTTAAACAGAGGGGAGAGCACGAGACCTAACAATTGTTGGCTAACAGCATACTTTGAAGAAGGTGAAATGTCCTGGAGAACAACAGTACCAGTAAGAAAATCCAAGGGAAGAATATCAAATAAAATATTCAGAAGAAAAATCTAAACTAAATAATGTCAAATATTCTGTAAATCATCTAAATGAACACCAAGTAGATTTTATATTTTTTTCCATCTTCAACTCATTACCTTGGGCATATACTGCATATATATTGCATAGCTCTCTCACAACCATCACCACTCTGATTCCCTTCAGATATATGACTAAGAGCATTTTCTCTTATGACTCACAAAAATACAGGCTCATTTTGATCCCTGTAATGTTCTGCCACAAGAGCTTTCCTTCTACCTTTTTTCTCTTCCAATAATATATTGTCTTTAAGTAGGAAAAAATAAAAACCAGTAAGAAATAATTCAAAGCAGGGAGGTGTTTTTACATTAATTTCTAAGGTCTGAATTTGACCTCACTTCATGCTGTACTAGAATTTTCCCCATTTCCACCCATCCATTGCTTCCTTCCGTGCTTTTAAACATGGTAGTGTTGCAACAGCTGTGGACAATGGCTCGTTGCATCTTGTGCTCTCTTAAGTGAGCAAATCATACAACCACAGGATAGCTCAGGTTGGAACGGACCTCCAGAGGTCTGTAATCCAACCCTCTGCACAGAGCAGGTCAGCACTGTGATCAGACCAGGTTGCTCAGGGCTTTCATCCCAAAGTATTTTGGAAAGGCTGTATAAGAATAGATAAAAATTGGGTCTGGCTTGCTTTATTTCCGCTGACCAATGAATAAATGCTAGGGCATCATCCAGACCCAGGAAATACTATGCACAAAAAAAGCTATTCTATACCATACCATATCATATGTTAATAATACACATATCTATCTAGTTATTCACAGAAACTGTATCGGAACTGTTGATGTTGCAAAGTCTCTGTTCATTGTCACTCCGAAGGTGTTAATCTCATAATATAGAAAATAGCTCTATTTTCAATGTACTCAGAAACTGCAGTGGTAAAGGTTATACATGTGTAAGCCTGGCGACATATCAGGGAAAGGGATTTCTTCAAGCAGAAAGGAAAGGCTTCATTGTGACTGCAGAGGTGTGTGCTCTGATTCAACAAAAGAAGAAATAAGGATTCAAGAAAAAGATGTTTCAGATTTGGAGATAGGAGTTCAGTGAAGAATTGAGAATCTCTGTTGGAATAACATGCATTTTTGCTCTTTGCTTCTCTCTTTCTTTCTCTCTTTCCACTGCTGTTGTTCAGGTAGTAACGCTTTACTAAAGGGGTAACGTTAAACTTTCTGCCTGATCTTAACATACCCTGGCTCTGCATACGCACTGTCTGCATTTCCATTGCAGAACCTGTCAGGCTTCCCTGTGTCAGATCTCGAGCCCTTCATGCCTGGCATGTCCCATTTCCTGACACCATCTCTGTTCAGTGTTTGTACTATATCATTTCATTCCTTCTCTTATTCTTCCATCTCAACTTCACACTTTATTTCTTAATCAGTTCCACTGATGCCACAAGTCCCCAGATATATGTAACCCCCTTGACCCTAGACCCCTTTCTGGAGACTTGTAAAGGGAGGTGTCAGTAAACCTTAGCGATCAGACTGAAACAGCAGCCTTTACATTTGCAACCCCGTTCAACCTTTCCAGTGGAACTGCAGACTTTTGAACAGGACATTGACGCCTACACACAGTGAGCTCACTTTTGGTGTGCTCTGTGAATCTTTTAGAATGAGTTTACAATGTTTTGGGGACTCTATGAACCACAACCAGAAAAACAGGGGCCTGGTTTAACAATCCTGCCTATATACAGCTGGTCTTTTTACAGAAACTCATTGAAAAGTGAATTAGCGTGTTTTTTTCTGTACAATCCAAATGTTTGTTACCCAACAAGTGAAATTCCTAAATTGACAGTGTATTTACAGAAGAAAAAATTATATCTTTCATCTTTGAATGTCATCTTGCATCCATTTACCCACTTACTTACAGTGCTTTAAGGACATCTCTTTTTCTTTTGCAGTTTTTTTCTTTAAAATAATAAATTTTTGTTTTCCAAGTTCACATTCTAATTGGAAAGATGGGAGAGCACGCTGTCTTGCACAGTCACATACAGTGCCCATTAAGGACTCCATCCTGAAGAACTGTAAACTTTCAGGGCATGGTAAGTTCTGCCAACCGATGTGAAGGAATTAATACTTCTGGCGGAAACCTGAATAAACAGTACCTCCCAGTATTCGTTTCCCCTTTCTTGCACACAAAGTGAAACTTTGCTTCTAACCATGCTGTAATGTTATATTGAGATTCAGCCTCTTAAAAAGATGGACCATCTTGCAAGGTTACATTACCCATAATAAGAAATAGATTTTCTGTGGTCATTTTTCTTCCTTTCACTGGAGTTTTTGGGGGTTCTAATCACTCTGCTTTGGACAGCCCAGACCATACCAATAGGAGATGCTCCCTGAGTGACTGGACTGCTCAGGGCCTGACCACAAAACCTTCCTCTGTAGAGACTCTACACAACTGCTGAAAGACACCAAAGCTGTAGCCAACAACCCCTTCTAGTCATGGCTACAGCTTTGCTCTTTCTGCGGGGAAAGCAGCCTTGTAGCATAGACTGACTTGTCAAATGAAGACGTTGAGAATTATATTGCAGCTTTCCTACTTACTGGTGGTCTTTCTTCAACTTACTGGTGGTCTCTTTACAAAATAGGCAACAAGAACACAGAGAAAAGAACCAGAGGATAGGGAAATGAAAGAAAAAGCTATAAATTACTTAAAGGCACCAAAAATGCACCTGTTGCTATATTGCCAGAGCCAGTCAATGATAATAATTTATGACTGTGTGAATATTAACCCTGTGATTTATCAGCTGCACTGGTTGATTTGATGCCAGTACAGCATCTTAAAACCGAGGAACAGTAAGGCTAAAACCGAATGCATTGCTACGGGAGGTATTTGAGGCATTTAAATCTGTTGATCCTACATGAACAAACGCATTTGCCCTGCCTATTAAAAGCAGTCTTTAGGGAATCCTACCAGTCGTGTAGACATGCTGGCTGGGCTGGTCCACGGCTGGGTGAGGTAATGTGGAATCAGCGGGGGAAGACGGGGTCCTGGACACTGGCCGATGTTTATCTAATCCCGCCATGCCAACTGTAGCCATCTGAGCCTGGTAGATTTGCAACTGGTGGACATGCCGATGCGCCAGGAACTCCTGTTTCCAAGAAAACAGCACAGTAGAAAGAAATGTGAGATGGGATCAAGTAAGACACTGAGGGAAACATGTCAACAAATTAAGTTCATTAGGTCAGGGCTGTAATAAACAGTGTGGAAAAAAAAAAACCCCAACAACTCGCACCTAAGACCTAGTCAATAAATCCATTTAACAGATGTTTTCACACTGGCGGTGTGGGCTGCTGACTTTGCTGGAGAGTAGGTGATGGCAGGCAACCTGTCAGTTCTCCCTGACAGAGGAAAAGATGGCTTCGCATGCAGAGGCTTATAAAAGACAAAGGTTTTTCTAACATATTGAATACATAATATGATGCTAGAATATGCACTTTATGACCTTACACAAATAAAAATAAAACCTTCCTACAGCACTGAAAGTGAAAAGCGGTGTCCTTACTACTCAGTACCAAATTTGCTGAGCAACTGTGAGTCAAGTTTCTCCAGAGGACTCGGTTCCCAGAGCTCCCTGGAAAACAGGAACAATTTGCACACAGGTTTTTACAAATTGTTTAGAAATTCAGGAATGGTTACATGAGGCAGGCGTGAAAAGACTGAGACAGAGCAGAAAGGAAGATTTCCTCCTCTGTTTTGTTTGTCAACAGATGGTGACTTTTGCTGACATAACGAAGGCTGAAACCCTGCTGAGGTCAGTAGAAACGTTGGCATTCGCTCTCTCGACGGAGTAGGATTGCTTTGCAAGCCCTTTTCTTTCTGTTTTTCTTTTTTGTGCATAGAGTCCTAGGACCTCAACAGAAAGTGAGTGCGAGAGAGATTTCCAAACCACTTTGCAATGTAAATTCAGTTGAAATTCACACTTCTGTCTTAGAACTGCAGACTCTGTTTATCCTCACCTGGGCTCTGTGTGTGTGTGTGTGTGTGTATATATATATATGCAGGTATATATATGGTATATATATGGCTTTTTTTTGTAACAATTAGCGGTGCTGTATGCTGTTGTTTGGGACAGCAGCGCAGAAGCCTGGCTTGGCCAAGGAGGGATTGCTGGGTGCTCAGAGAGGTGAAGCAGAGTTCAGGCTGTGCAGGAGGGCCGGTGGGAGTACCCAGGAGTACTCCAGTCCCTTGTGTGCTGCAGAATGAATCCACAGCTCGTGGGAAGTGAGAACGTCTACCCTGCATGTAAAAGAGGCCTTTAAGAAAACAAGTGCTCATCAATAACAGCTGAAATGAGAGCAAATGCTTTAAAAGGCAGCCTCAAAACCCATGTTAATATCTAAGGTCACCACTTCAGTGAAAAGACATAAGGTCACGGGAAGGGTAAATCACATGGGACCTTGTCATAAGTGACCAAATAAAGAAATAAAATATGAGTAAGCAAAAAGAGAAAAAAGAAAAAAAAAAGAAGTGTCTTGGTATGGGGTCATTGAACCATTTCCTTTTCTTTAAATACAGTCCCCAACTTTTCCTATTGCTTTTTTAATGTATGATGGCAGGATGGTGTTATATATTCCAGGAAGTATCTGGAGGTATCTGAACAGGTCTGTGTATCCCCTTTCCATATGAACATAACATAGCTTAACATTCATGAATTCTTTCCTGAAATGCCTAGATGCCTTGGTTTTACTTAGTTTCACTACAGATTTTAATTGTGATAAATGTTCAGAGGAGATATTTTTTGTGCTCCTAGGTATACACATCTTCTGTAACCTTTGTTGGGGGTGCATGTGATTGGAGAGGAGAAGCAAAAAATGCATGGACACTATTGTGTTGAATATTTTCCCTATGGAGAACAGAAGTAGATAAATTCCTTGGTGAGGATTTAGCATTCACTTTCCTCAATGCTGGCTTAGTGCTCAATAAAGGAGGCACAGGACGTATTTTGCTGTCTGTGGCACGATTACTCCCTGCATCCTAGAGTCAAGTGGTGACAGCAGCACTGTCTGTCTGATGTAGTGTATTCACCATCTCCTGCCTACTCTTCCAAAGCATGAGAGTTAGCTGAGCAGTTTGAAGAAGCCAAACTCCTACCTGCAGGAGCCCTTCTTCACACAGAGTTTTAATGCCATACACGAAATCAGCAGAATGGTTGTTATTTCTGCTGCTCTCCTCAACCTCATAGGTTGCATTCATTGCGTTAATTAAATAGCTGGTATCTGTGTAGTTCTTTGATCAAGGGGATTTTTGATACTATTTTTCATTAATGATGATTTCACTAATGATAATTCATTAATTGAGTTAAGTTTTCTGATAATTACTAGAGAGGACAAAAGGGTTTGTTCCCTATTAGAATGCTCTTCAAGCTAGTAAGGGCGCATCAGTGTATTCTGGCAGTCTGCATTAAACAGTGTTATTTAAATATACTTCTTAAGAAAATCTTGGAAGTTCAGCTATCAGTGAGGGGGGATTCACACTGTGCACAAATGTTTCTGTTTGGACTTTTCTCAGTGCCAGTAGACTCTGAGCTCTGAGCCTTTAGACCTGCCGTGTCTGCCTTTCTTTTACTTTCAGACCTGAGCTTCACTTATGCAATACCTGCACAATCTTTGTCAGTGAAGATGTAAGTTTGCCGTTCAATCAATATCTAAAATCTAATCTATCCAAGTCTCTGACCTGAAAAAGTCAATTTAATTGGGTTTTGGTTGTTTTTTTTTTTTTCATGGTGTCTTGAAGAAGGAAAAAAGCAAAGTCTGGAACACTACGAAACATAGATAATTCCGGAAGATGTTCCTACCTTTGCTTATAAAAAGATTAGGTGTTTGGGTCTATGTAAGCAATAGAAATAACACTATTTTTCAGGCATATGAACAAATCAAGGTAATCTTTTTAATGCTAATCAACCTGTGTGAACACCACCTAAGAGCCAGACAACCATACATTTCAGCAATTTGTCAAAGACCAAGAAGAGAGCCTGTTCTTGCTCTCCTGTATTTTCCTGCTAAGCTGTGTTTTGTTTATATCATTCTTCCCTCCTCAAACGAAACCAGACGCATACCTAGGTATTTGACACGTTTATCAGCATAATCAGTCCAGGGAAGGAGAAGAAGTTTGTGGATGGTTGGATGGAAAGCTGCATGACACCTGTTTCAATTTCTGAGGTCACGGAAAACGGTTTGCCTGTGAAAACCTTTTAAAATTTGTTAAAAGTCAGTAGTTTGTCTCACAAGGCTTACACTGAGGCTTGCTTACATCCTCTGGTGACTTCCAGATCCTTTAGCTGTAATTTTAAAAACTCTAGGCATCAGCAAAGTTTGGACTTGTTTAGGTTTTAGTCAAAGTTTTAGGCTAACTTCCTGATTAGGTTTCATTTTACAGACAACAGGCACTCATGAAATACGTATATTTTTTCCAGCCACCTACATATTTATGCTGTGAGCTTTCAAGATACTCTGCGTCACACAGACAAGTGGATTAATGCAATGAGTAATGTGGATAAACAACACACTTATCTGGCTCCCCAAATGCCCACCTGGCCTCTGGAAGGGATTAAAGCAACACAATGAATTCATCTTCAGGTTTTATGTGCTACAGCACTGCAAACACATGTCCATCTCTCCAGCAATATGACAAAAGCAGTATTTGCACATCTGCAGGGTTACTGATTTGTGTGAATATATTTGGTGCATTTCTTAGGTAACCCGAGCCCTGCCTGCCCGGCATGGAGCCTGCTAGTTCCAGGTGCCTGAGATTAGTTCATTAGTAGAGGCAGGCAATTAGGGTCTCTGCTGAAGTGAATGGAAGGCCATTCATCATCTTCCCCAGAAACCAGCTCAGGCCCTCAGTAATTATTTTGAGAATCAGTATCTAAAGAGAAGATGACCCCTTTTGAGGCATGGGAGGTAAATATTTGTTATTCTCCTAGTATTGCTGTAAGGTTTGCTGTTCAGGAGGAGCTGGACTTAGTTTGGGTTGGTGTGAATATTCCTTTCATGTAGATGTGTGATTTGTACATTTTGGTGCTTAAAGTTTTTTATATTCTGAGGATTTTAATGAGAACTACTTCCTTATTTCTACTGTCTGTGAGAACTGCTGACCCACAAGTGTATTCAACTGGATTGTTAGGTGGTCTATGTTGGATGATAAAGCATAGGTGAATTGTCTGTGAATTAATGCTCCATCAAGGTGTTACGTTTTGTGTAGAGAAAAACATATGTGGGCTTCACTCATAAAAACTTCTCTTGCCTCTCAACAGTCTCCTTTTTAATTTGGTTTGATATGTTTATATTTAGTTTAATCACACCTAAATAAATCCTAAGATTTGTATGTCTGCACCATAAGTCTAAGTGTGTATGGGCATATGCACACCTTTCTTCAGGGTTTATGCTTTGGGTTTTTTTCATTATGGTAGAAAACTTTTTTCTCTTAAGAAATTCAAAATTTGCTATTCCTAAGAGGGACATTACTTCTTATAGTCTCTCATATATTTGTGGCCAGGTTTATAGCCCTCTGGTGTTGTGCCTCTACTGCATTCTACTGAAGTATGAAATATGCGCTAATGTCTATTAACTGTTAAAAATCATTCATGTATCACCCATCCTCCCCTCCTCTTCCCTCCCCCAAAAACCTTACAAGGTTTTTCCTCTCAAAGCATTTTTGGCGGTCTGTTCGCTAGTTAATTTTTTCCTATAATTTCCACATTGTTTTCTGAAATTACCCAAAGGACTAATTATTACTGAAGAGGAAAAATACATATGTGCTGCAGGAAGTTTCACCCTAAGTGAGGATGAAAACAAAACCTGCCCAGCAGGAAGACCTGCTGCTTTCCAGGTACTTCCTCCAGCTCCTTCCTCTGAAAGGCATTTCTGATGCCTGCTCTGCTGCCTTGTCTTGTCCAGCGGTTCCTGTTGGAGGCCCTACTCCTTAGCCTCTTCCAGACCCCTGTTAGCAACATAGGAATGGAGTAATTTCAGGTCCTGTCACTTGCCTTCCCCAACACCCTCCTTGACTTCGTACCTTCCCAGTGCAGTTGTAGCTGAATGCATTCAAGGGGCATCCAGGCCAGCAAGTGGCTGCATCCAGCAAAACAGCCTCTACTTGCAGCAAACAAAGCTCAGTCCTTCTTTAAGGTGCCCAAGATGGCAGCCTTGGCCCAAATCAAAACTGCATCATCCTAAGTCTGATTCGGTCAGAAATTTAGGGCACCCAGGAACTTCTCATACACTTCAGATGTAGTTAGTTAACAGTGCTTCAGAAGTCATGGACCTCATGAAAATATTAATAGGACTGACCTTGGTTATGCCCAGAAGTGACAGGAGAAAAAAAACCAGAGAGCAATGAATTCTTAAACAAGGAGTACTGAGACAAAAAGAGCTGTAGGTAAGCAGAAGTTGTAGAACTTTTGACCTAGGAGTTTTGTGAACTACTGTTCTGCCTGCTCTCCTCAAACAAAACCATAACTAATTGCCCTCAGGAACTGGGCAAAAATAGGTCATGAGACCTTCTGAACATATTTGTGTGCACAAATGTGGCAGTGCAGGAATGGCTTATCTCTGTCAATCTAGCCAACCTAAAATAGAAATTAGTCTGAGGTATCCCTGAAAATTAATATGTTGAGAGGTCTTCTTTTAAACTGCTCTGACACTTAGAGAAAACACATGACCAAGAAACCCTACCGATACTATTTTTGACAAAACCACATGTAAAGCCACAAACTTCCATGGTCATTGCTTTCTGCAAAAAAAATCAGTATCACCATCTGAAATATAGTCAGCCACAAATTCAGAATCAGCATTTTTATGAAAAGTAAATAAATAGCAAGTATGGATACAGACACATAGAATGCGTAGAAATGGGTTTAGATCAAGCAAAAGCATAGACAGGAAAAAACAGGGCAGCTAGCCTTGAGGCATCTGGGTATATTAGGTCACATATTATCAGGATGTTTATAGAATTTGGTTTTCTCTTGCTGTAATCCAAGGAACACAGTGTTGACTAGGAAATGAGTAAACAGAAATGAAGCCTTATCAGCTGAGTGTCAGGTGGGATGAAAGCCATACTCCAGAACTGCCTAGAGTCCTAGGCAGAGAAGACTTGCCTTGAGCAGCAGGTTGCTGCATACAGCAAAACAGCCCTGTGCCCTCTGCCCTCCCCTTGCCTTCTGGAGGACTGTGGACAGGCTTATTCCAGCTACTGCCAAGGTAGGGCTTAGTATTTGGGGTGGCCCTACTGCAGTGACTGCCCAGGGCATGGTCACCACCCTCAACCAGCTTTGTTTTCTCCCTCTGTTCCTGGAGCAGCAAAGCTGCTGCTGCAGAGGGCTCTGCCCTTCTCCTGCCACACTTCCCTTCTAGGGCAGGGGCTTCTTTGGGATGGCAAAATATGATATTAAAATGACAACATTTTTGTCAAGCGGGCCAAGGAATAGGGGAAGAGCAAAGACTACTAATGGGGTGGAAAGAGTGTGCTCCTTGAACAAGTCACGTAGGACAGGATGCATTCCCTGCCTTGGGTTACATGACCAAATGTGTGGGTCAGGACTGGGGTTACACCCCTTGCCTCTGGTTGTAGGACATAACAGCAGGATCAGGACCCTTCCTTTTACCCCTACTGTTGCACTGGGAGGTAGGTGGGTTGCTGACCTGCGGTTTCAAAGGGAGAGATGGTAAAAGTTACCTCCCTTGGACAGGGAGTTTCCAGAAATCTGAGCATCTAAACATGAGCCATCCTGGTCCAATGCAGGTGAGGAATCAAGATGGTTGCATGAATTGAGAAGTTTTCAGCTACCTTTGTGAAGAAATATGAGCCAGGCAGTCATAAAGTTGAAGCCTGGTGTGATTAAGAAAGGAGCGATGGGAAATGGTGTCTGGGAGTGATGGTGAGGAGGGCCCTAAAGACAGAGCACTTTCTACTGGAGGGAAATTCCAGGAGTCCAGCTGAGCTGCTGGTTTCACTCCTGCTTCCCACTCCTGTGAGACCTGCCTTCTCCACTCCTGACATTGGCAGGTACTCAACTTCTGTCACTTCTGCTGAAGTGCTGACTCTGCGTTGTGTGCAGTACGCATCCAAAGAAAATGCAGCACCTTCTCAAGACCTTGCACTCCCAGCTGAATCTTTTCTTCACTTTCTGACTCTCCTGGAGATTTAATACAATTACATAAATAATTGGGGGTACGATGAAGGGGGGAAAGGGACCATTTAAACATCTTGTGCATTGGGTTTTTGTTTTGGTGGGTTTTTTTTAAGAAAAAACCAAAACCCTCTTTCGAGGATTCTTGTTACTTTATTACTTTTACTAGAAATATCACAAGACTTTCCTGAAGTCATTTGGTGCTTTCCAAAAAAGAGAATACAGAGAAGTGCAGAAATGAATGCCGATGGGAAAATACAGTTGTCCACATGTCTTGTCCTATCTTTCAGTATTAACAATTATTTGTTTCTTTTACTTTGATGTGAAGAATAAACAAACTTTATAATAGCATTTAATGCTTACAAATTCCTAATCCTAGGAGCTTTCCAGCAGTCATTCAGTTAAACTCTTAGTTGGCCAAAACTAGTCAATGAAAGATCACCTGTCCCACCTGTTTCGTTGTTCCAGGAAATATCATGCAACTGTCTTCAACAGTATGGGCTAATCAGTTTGGTGTTACTTTATGCAGATCATTTCAACCACTTCCATTTTTCTGCTGTTGACTGGAACTATTTTTCAGAACAGACTTGTATGGTTTCTCTTTAAGTGAAGAATCATTGGTTTGGCCTTCATGCAGAGAAATAATAGTCTCCAGACTGAATTCAGCAGCAGCCCTGCTGAAGATCTGTGTTTTCTGCGTACTTCAACCGATTCTGCTTTCGTTTTATAGGCAGCTCTGCTGACTTCAGGATTTATTGTAGAATTAATGGAAATTACTTGGGTCTGACATATAAAGAAAAAAACTTGGAAAACCCTGCTCTTCAATATAGAGTCAACACACACTAACATATCAGTGTCTAAGCATAAAATTGTGAGGTTGTGCAGAAGCCTTCTGCGGATGCTTTCTCTCTTGTACGGAGGTATGTGAGGTCAGAACAGGGAGCATCAATGGATGATACGGTCAGCAAATATAAGAGCTGTAACCAAGGTGGTTTACCAATTCTGTTCTCTCTCCATAGATCACCTCCCTAGATCATTGTATCTAGCGCACAAACTCCAGCGGGTGTGTGCATTGCCATTGCCCACGCCAGAGCTCTTCTGTACAAACCATCAGTTTCTGCTGTCGCCTGTGTGACAGCAGAGTTGTAACCTGATGGATACCAGGTTCCAGTCCATTGCTGGAGGACTTCTGCCCCTCTGAAGATTTCAGAGAGATATATTACCAAATTTCACACCTTACTTCAGTGTGGTTAAAATGTCAACAGACTTCCTTTCTCCAACATATTTGTAGTAAGAGTTATACAGTTTCTTGAAAAAATACATATATACGCACACACATTTGCAAATATCACAAAGTATTTAAAAAATATTTTTATCTCTCCAGTGCTCAGCTCTTCACTTTGATTTTGGCACACAGAGTAGTGATATATAGTGAAATGGTGAGATAATTTGAGATGTTATAAAATATAGGATTTGAATATAGGAAGCATGCTGTGGAGGGGGGAAAAAAAGAGAAACTATCACAAAATAAATCTTTTTGGATCTGTTCTATATACCTATAAAGTATTCTGTATATTTGCAGAATGCTCTATATATCTATAGAACAAATATATTTCTGCAACAAACAAGTACAGCTTGTACTTTTTTTTTTATAAGACCAAATTATTTGTAATTTGAACAAAATTTGAACTGAAAACCTAAAGATTACTTTTAAATATTTCTTGAAACCAGGGACTTTCCTACTATATGTTTCTCAGCATAGGGTTTGTTGCTTCTAACAAGTGGGAGAACTGCCAGAATGGGCAAATTGAAAATGGTGGGGGAAACCCTCATGTTTGCTGATTTAGGAATAACTAGAGGATTAAAAAGAAACATGGAAAATAGTACGTGCTAGCATAGCACTAATTGTATAAAGCAGACTGCAAAATAAATTCTTCAATTTCTCATTCTTTGAGCAAATCTTGGCCCTCAAAATGCAAAGTATAGTTCAGAAAAGACCATAATGCTTGTTACATTTCATGGGAAAGATGGATTAATTTATGTGAACTTGAATTTGCTTTGTTGCACTGTACTTCAAATGTCCCCTCTAAAAAAGCAGTTACGGGATAGACCGCTGTCACAAGGGGGGATGTGGAAGACTGGATGAGACTAAAAGGTAGAAGAAAGAGGAAGCAGTATTACAAAATCTGAACAACTAAATATCATAAGCTCCAACCTCTTCCCTTCTCACCCTCTCTTCTTTATGATAATGCTCTCCATTTTCTTTCTGTTTTTAAAATTTGAAAGCTATTTTGCTTATATGTTCAACTATCTTCTAGTCCTTTCTTGCCTTTATTCTTTTTTCAACAAAAGCTGAGTCTTCTGTGTATTCACATCTTCAGAATCCTCAAATTTCAGAAGATATTACAACAAATACAAGAAATGGAAACAATAAGGAAAAGTAAAAAGAATACAAACTGGGGAGAAGTGGGGGCAATAAGGACACTTGTCCCAGTGTAGCACTTTGGCAAGGTGGTTCATTGATTTGATCACACTACATAAGGATCTTATCACTGCATTAGCCGACATGATATTTTTCACTATCTAGAAGAGATCTCTATCCAAAATATACAGGAGTAACTTACAGGAAAAGAAGTCTGAATGCTTAAGAGACGAAAGGACGCAAAATTAGAGACCAAACCCTAGCCTATATTCCTCATGTGGGCTCTGTTACTCCTTACTATGATCCATGTCCTTCCTGAAACAAGAGAAAACACAACAATCGTGGGTATATTAACATCTTCAAAATTGCCTAAATATGGAACAAGAATCACTTTCTAATTCAGAAAATGGCTAATTTTTCAGAGGATGACTGCTTAGTACTCAGAATCATTATCTCTTTGTTTTAAAGGCCAGCTAAGATAGTGGTGTCTCAATTTGTATATTGGGGAAGGCAGCCCTGGAGATCAGCTCCATTGCCAGTGCAGTCCCTTAAAGCACCTCCCCGAGCATAGCCCAATGGCACCCTGGGAGGGCATCCACGTGCTGCAGATTGTCTTGGAGTCGGTGGCTGAGCATGAAGACCAGTTGGAAAGTGGCAGATCAGCCAGCGGGGAAGAGCAAATCCAGTGTCCCAAGAGCTGTGCGGGTGCAGTCAAAGAGCAGAGGGCTTCCAGTAATTCTCCACAGAAAGGACCTCACAGTCAGTGGAGGAGGTCTCCCCCAATAATGTTATAATTTATACCACATTGTAGCTCTGTTTTGGGGCCAGACTGGATTATTTACACAGATCTAAGTCTAGATATAATACAGGGGAACCAAGAAATTTATTCTGGGATTTTCACTGGGATATCTGAGAGGAGGGTTTGGCACTTCAATATCTGCTTCTTAAAGCAATGCCCACAAAGAAGAGAGAGAGTCTTCTTGCAGCCACACAACACTTGGAAAAAATATGTACTGGAAAATACTGCACCAAATCAATAGCCACAACTTTAACTACATCTAGTGAAAACTGGGAGGAAGGAGAGGTGGAATCCTGAGAACTAGTCAAAGCAAAATGTTAATTCTAATTGTTGTATTTAGTTGGCCTTGTCTTGTGACAAGTTTGTTATTACACAGATTTCCTACCTGCCACCTTTCATGGGAGGATTTTACAAAGTGAAGTTATGCAGGCAATTCCCCTTGCTTCTTACCTCTTTATTCCTAATTATGTTGGCCCTGTGTTCACTCAAGATAACATTATAGCTGTCCCCAAATGCTCTAGATTTGGGGCCTGTGACAAATGAAATCTTTTAGTGCTTGGAATTTTTTTTTTTCCCTGTGTTGCAGAACTGTAGCTAGTAACATGCTGAAAACAAGGTTGTGCTTGCTTATCATCTGGCAATGGATTATTAGTTTTTAAATCTTTTCACAGGCTTAATTTCTTAGATTTCCTTTTTGTCTTCAGATAGATATGTAATGTCACATGGATGGTTTGGTGGTTTGGGGTTTTTTTTAAATATATGTGCACTTACATATACTATTGCACTACTTGCCTTTTTTCTTGCTAGGAATGTCTTCTTTCTTCCTCTGTAATAACTTTTATGTGTATGATGCATATATATCCCTTGCATGATGCCATCCTATTAAAGGCTATCATGAAAATAATCTGTAATTCATCTGCTACCTAGAGAGTATTTTTGTGTGGAAAAAACAAGATGTAGAAAGACTTTCAATTATGAATCCAAAGTGAAAAGGGATTAGAAATCCTGATTTCTAAGTCCTTCCTTTAACCATTACATCAGTAATAATTGTGTTGCATCAATAATATTCTCCACTTGTTTTAACTCGGAAATAATGCACCACTGTGGCTTCCAGTGTCTCTTAATACAACAGATAGTAGTAGAGGTACAGTCAGAAGCTGTTTTATTTTGTTTGTGCTGGATTTGGAAAAGGGTAGGAGAAAGAAGTCAGAGCAATGGGCGCTATAAAATATCACAGCTTTTAGGCACTGCACAGACAAATTAAAGCACCCCCCACTCCATAGCTTTAAGCTGGATGCAAAAGGGCTCTGGACAGACTGGGTGAGTAGAGGAAGGCTGATCGTCCCTGTGACCCACACAGAGGCTTTGTGGTGAAGGGTCCCCAGAAACTTCTCAGCTGTTTTATCTTTGGGGTCATTGTTGTCCTCAGTCTTTTTGGGAATATCCAGTCTGTTTTCTTTCCACCCTCTGGAAGCATTAAATCTATTCAGAGAAAGGATGAGGAAGGGCAGTCCCGTAATACAGTATGTAGTGTACATGTGGTGCCACAGCCAACCTCAGGGCCACTGCGAGTCCCGAGAGCCGTGCCAACAGCACCCCAAGCCAGGTAATGCCAAAGCACTCCCAATAGCTGGCACCCTGCACCCATGCCACCACCATCAGGGTGGCCTGCAAAGCCTACTGGCCACAGGGGACCTGTTTCAAAGAATGGACATTGTCAAATATCTCTCAATGCCATGGTAGAGCTGCAGAGGTGGGCTGAAAGCTTTGGGGCTGGGTTCAAAGCACTGGATCCTGCCAGCCCAGCAGAGCGCTTTCCTGTCAGTGCTCTATGAGACAGGATGCATTTGAAGGTTTCTTCCCAGTAACCACAGGGGGTTAAACCTGATCTGATTGCAATATCAACAGATATGCTAAAACATGGCAGATTTAGCCCAACCGGAGAGCTAACACTATCCAGAGGCCCAACCGCAGGCAATGAGCTTCTCGGCTCCTTCCCTCTTTCCCTTTCAAAATCCGCCTCTGACTATGGGTATTGGGGTTTCTCTTTGCTACTCTCAGTAGACAAACCTAATTAAAGCAATTAAACATTTAATAGTGACATTCCAAAGTGGAAAAAATATGTGAGATTGTGGCCAAGCTTCTGACTTTTACTGACAATTTTAGAAATATCCCTGCTTTTCATCATAAAAGTTCAGATTCACACATCCAAGTGGTTCTTTGGACATTGAAATATGCTACACACATGGATATAATTTAATTCAGAAGAGCCTGGCTGCTGCTACCTGGCCTTTTTTGCCTATTTTCAGTCAGTCTATAGAGAATTTAGAAGTCTTTGTGTGTTGTGAGGCATCAACCTAAGCTATGATCAGGCTTTTTTTTTTTTTTTTTTTTCTTTAACCTGGATTTAAGCCCTGATGATTGTTGCTGTCACACAGCAATATTCTTCAATGTTGTAATACAGTATGTCCTATACATTACATCCTGAAGAATTTCCAGGGTTTTCGTCTTTTTGGGAGGGATCATGAAGTTACAAGTCAGTTTTTGTATCAGAAATAGTGTGGCCAGCAGGAGTAGGGAAGTGATCGTCTCCCTGTACTCGGCACTGGTGAGGCCGCACCTTGAATGTTGTGTTCAGTTTTGGGCCCCTCAGTACAAGAAGGACACTGAGGTGCTGGAGCGTGTCCAGAGAAGGGCAACGAAGCTGGTGAAGGGTCTGAAGCACAAGTCTTGTGAGGAGCGGCTGAGGGAACTGAGGCTGTTTAGTTTGGAGAAGAGAAGGCTGAGGGGAGACCTTATTGCTCTCTACAACTACCTGAAAGGAGGTTGTAGCGAGGTGGGTGTCAGTCTCTTCTCCCAAGTGACAAGTGATAAGACGAGAGGAAATGGCCTCAAGTTGGGCCAGGGGAGGTTTAGATTGGATATTAAGAAAAATTTCTTTACTGAAAGGGTTGTCAAGCATTGGACGAGGCTGCCCAGGGAAGTGGGGGAGTCACCATCCCTGGACATCTAGATGTGGCACTTAGGGACATGGCTTAGTGGTGGACTTGGCAGTGCTAGGTTTATGGTTGGACTCGATGATCTTAAAGGTCTTTTCCAACCTAAATGATTCTATGAGTCTGTGAGTCTTCTAATGAATTTTATATTAACTTGTTAATTAGTTGGAGAATTCTTCTGATTTTAAGAACATCCAGGAATTTGTCCTGATACAAAACCCCAGATAATGCTTTGAAAATTTGGATTCAATATGACTTCAGATGGAAGTATCTGCTACCTCATCTAATCTGTAGTACATTTGTGTGTGTAGGAGTAAACAGTTACTGAGCTCCCTTTCAGAGCTGGCCTTATTTCTGGAGTAATATCTGTAATACCTGGAGATTCAACATATTATTTCAGTAGAAAAAGTGTTACATGAAGTTACCCAAGCTAATAAGGCCAAATTCTTTTGAAAACAAAATTTTGCTACTCATGCAATGATTACTAAGGACAAAATTTATCTTGTTACAGTGGAAATCACATACTCCAACTTCACATGGCAGGGAGAGAAACAATGTGCTAATTTATGAGTAGCTGCCGTCTGAAGGCATTGAGATTTTTAGGCCCATTGGATCTTAACCAAGAAGACCTGGGGAACATCTGAGGCAAAAGCTAGCTGGTAAATTTATCTCTGCTATTATTAGGCATTTACATCACAGGCATCTATTTGTGCCTACATAACCCCGGCCAAGAGAGGGAATACAGGCTGTGGGTCCTGTTGTAGGCAATGCATTCTCATGGAGGAAGCTTGGAGTGACCAGTGCACATACTTGGTGCCTAAACCAGAGGTGTGAGTCCTCTCACCTAATCTCTGTATTTTAATGAGAAAGGAGGGAGTGAGAAGCCCTCAGCAGGGGGCTGTGGCTGGCTCCCTCCGGCTGTGAAATGTTTGTGTCCCTGGTGGCTGTCTTCTCCCCAGGGATAGAGCGGGTGGAAGAACCTCTCCTTTTCATTTAAGAAAGGGTTACAGGGCCATGCTGCCAAAAGAGCTGCACCAGGGGCTGAAAGCCCAGAGAGAAGTTTGGGTCAAGTTAGGTTGCTTTGAGAGGATTTGGATCTCTGAAGATGTTTTGTTTTCATTCTTTGAATTAAAATTTAATTTAAGTAATTGAAATACATAATCCCTCTCTGAGGAATGTTGTCTTAATCTTGTCTCTTAGAAGAAAAAGCAGGATTTTCAAATTTTATCTGTTACTGATCAGCTGTATGAGCTTACACTAGTCTTCTAACCTCTTTGAGCCTTTGTGTCACCTTATCCCATCCTGTGCCAAAACCAGCACCCTTTATCTATCCTAACTATGGAGATTTCAAGCTGTTTGTCCTTTGCAACATGACAGTTCAGTGCTCAACACTAAGGGTGCTGGACTGCAGTTGTAGAGCTAAGGCAGTAAAACACTTAAAATAATGAAAAACTGTCTTGAAAATCCTCTTCCTTGCCCCCCCCCCCAAAAAAAAAAAAAGAGGAAAAAGCTATGAGTTTCATTTAGTTTGTTTCAGCATAGTAACTACCCATACACGTCCAATTACATTTCATATTAAAAAAAAAAAAAAAAAGAGGCAAATGTAAGGAACTAGAGCAAAAGGACAAAAAGTGAGAGAAGAAAAATTAGATGGGAGCAGGGTGGAGACAACAAGAATCCAGCTTTAATAGAGACAAATCATACAGGCTAAATAACTGAGACTCTGGATCCAGGCACCGACTTTCTCATCGCCTGGCAATGGTCAGAGCATCACAACTGTGATTTTTGGACATCCATACAGTATGAGGTTCTGTTGATTGAACCCTGATCCCCTAGGTCCCCCTGCAATGATTACTTCTTTAAAAGCTTTTAAACTGAGGACTTCACCTTTGTGGTAATACTAAGGCTTCTGAATCTGTGGTTCTTATGGAGGGTGTTTGTTTGCTGCTCTGTTCTACTATAAAAACAGTATATACCCTATTTATTTGATGCCTTCCAAAAAACCAAGGTAATTAATTGCTGAAGTGTATGGTTGTGGTAGCCCAATGGTCGGGCAAAATCAGCTGAGAAAGCAGGGCTGGTTGCGCACCAACTGCAGCACCCGCCCACCGCTGACCACAATAACCTTTTTGGGAAAAGTCACTTCCATCAGTCAGGCCACTACAGGGCAGTGGCCGCAAGGCAGCAAAACACTGCTTGGAATAATTCTTTGCAGATGCCAGGAGCCGGAAGTTTCAGGGAGAAAAATGAAAGCCATTCACTCTTCCAATGACACAAGCCTTTGATACCACAAAGTCATTTGGACAGAGAGCTCCAAGGTCAGGAAGGCACGTAAAGATTGGTGATTAGAGAAATACTATATCAGCAAAGTGTGGCAAGCTATTAAAAGAAACTGTAGCTTTTATGATAGTGTTGCTGGAGCTTCCCCAGGGCTATTTGTATTAGATATTGAGTTAAGCATAACTTATTTAGTCCCAGCATTCCAGAAAACATTTTGATGTCAGCTACTGAAGGAAAGTAAACACAAGGAGGAGGAAACAGTACTGATCCCAAACAGATAAAAATATTGTAATTTAATTTTGTGAACCCATGCATGTTAGAGCATTAAGAAAGAGGAATTTTTAAAAGGTTGATTTGACTTAAAAGACTTGGTTGATAGAGGAATTTAGTCACTGTGCAGCTGGGGGGAGGGAGGGTGGAGAAACAGAGATGATTTATCACCTTGAGTATATGCTAGACTCTGACAAAGCATGAATGCAGTTTTCTGTAGACAACATTTTCGTCTAGAGCTGATTTTATGCACATGTGTGATTCTCATCTAATGCTGTAGCCTTGCGCGTACGTTGGGCCAAACTATTTGCTTAGCTGGGCTGTTTGCCCAGTAGATGTTCTGATGGCTGGTGACAGGGATTTGCCTGCCCTGTAGTGAGCAATTAAGAGTCTTTGGGACTGTAATTTAGGAATAGCTCTATGGTCTGGATTTTTGGTCACTAAGTGAAGAGTTCAAATCTGATCTAGAGGCTGATAATATCTCACAGCTCGGCAGCTCCAGTGCAGGAGTCATGCTTGTTTATTTCTGTAAGAAGCAGCCAATAAATCCATTGGGGAATTCTGCTCATGGGTTCTCTATTCTCTCAGAATAACACTGCGGACCTGAGGAAATCACAGGTATAAATGTAAGGTCAGGTGTCGTTTTCTTTGATTTGCCAGAAATTACTATTTGTTTAAGAGTGGGGAAGTGGGAGAGCTGAAACCTCAAAGTCAAGTACAGCTCAACCCCCTTAACACAGGGGAGACACCTCAACAACAGCTCCTTGCAGAGGGTTTTTTCATGACATCTTGATGGTGCTTTGATTATTAGATTTTTTTTTTTTTTAAGGTGCTTTTAGGTGGGAGGTTAGCACTTATATGTTTGCCTGTTTGAAGCACTGCAGAAAAAGGGTCAAGGAACATAGCAGAACTAGCATAATGTTACAGATATCACTCTGTAGATGTTATCTGTCCAGAGATACTGTCCAAGAAACAATTTGTACTTCCTGCTACCTTGCTCTGACCAGGTGTATTAATGTCACTTCGTTTTGGACCTAGGCAGGATTGCAGCCTAGATTCCATTTCCTTTTGTCTCAATAGAAGACAAGGGATATAAGACCATGAAGACCACTGAATTTTGGTGCTTCACTTGATTAGCATAGTTACAGGTCAGTGCCCTCATATTGCTGGTAAAATAAAGTTTTTCTCTCAAATTGTGAAATACTACATTTCTATGTTCAGACTAGGAAAGATCTTCAGCATGAGACAGAGGAAGAAAACTTCCTCTCCCTTGTCTCCTTGCTATGTATTTTTTGTGCTAACGTTTTCACTGCAAAGAAATTATTCATTACCACAGGAATATCCCAGCTCTGCAGGTCACATATTAATGACCAGTTCTCCCAGACAGAGGATCATATTCCATTTAGAAGTGCAAATGTTATGTCTGCTAGTTACCAAGCATGCCATATAGGACTTAGCAACTAAGACTTTATTTGCATGTCCTCTGCCTAAAAACATACTACTTAATACAAGGACTTCCCACAGATATTTTTTTTTTTTAACCTTACTTAGCCTTACACACCTGTCCTAATTTTTGACATATTTAATAAGATGATTCTGGACTACAAATTCTCTACCTTTTAATTTGTAAATTACCACTTCATTGCATTTTTAGTCTGCCTTTAACAACAGTTAGTCTTTTACTCAGGAATACAACTACTGCATTTGGCATGTTGTGAAGACAGATTTGAAGCTTTTTGGGAGACATAGGTAAGAAGGAAAAAGGTTTGTTTTGTTGACTACGTGTCTTGAGGAGCATAATTTGTCACTTCAGAAAAAGAAGGCAGAATTGTGCTTTACCCTGAAGCTAGACAGAAAAAATACATAAATTTAACAGAATAATCTAAGCTTGGCTATGACTGACGGACCTGATAGAGCCAAATCAGACTTAAGAAGATAAGAACCTAAGAAATGCCTTACTGCATCAGACCAGTCCATTGTGCCCAATACTGTTCCAGACTGTGGCAATAGGAGATTCTATTTAGAGAGAGCACATAAGCGTGACTACTCTCTGCAATTCTTTCCCCTTATACTCTACCAGCATCCAGAATTTTTGCATTATAGATGTTAGAGGTACCTCCCCATCTCTTTCCTTTAGCATCTGCTTATGACCCTGTTGTCCGTGAATTTGTCTAATCCTGTTTTGAACTGCTGGTTCTACAGTCTCCCATGACAACAAATTCTGGAAGTTCACTGCTCATGGTGCAAAGAAAAAAAAATCTTGTCTGTTTTAAACTGATGTCCTCGTAATTTCAGCAAAAGCTCCCAAATTTAATATTGTAGGATTTGGTGAATAACAGCTCTTCATCCACTTTTCCTGTTGCCCTCATGATTTTGTAAATGTCTCTGTGAGGGAAGGGATTCTGTAGCAGAATTAGAGATGTTTACCCAGGAAAGTCTGTGCCTTCCACGGGTGATACTGTGGCCCTGCTTCTCAGTTGTACAAATTACCTTTCTGCTCAGCATTGTTGAAAACACTGCTTTAATTGATGTTCATGCTGCAGATGGCCTGGTGGGTCACCTGCTGAGCGGAATGAGGATACTGCCGGCTCCCGCCAGGCTCCCTCCCAGCCCCAGTGTGCCCCAAATCTGCCCCCTGTTCTCCGGGCCACGGAGAGCCTGGCAGCCGGCCGGGGAAATCTTATTATGTAGGTGATATTCACTAGGGGAGCATTTGAGAGGTGCATTTTTGTTTTATTTAAGTGTTCTGGTTTCTACTGCCATGGATTTACATGTATAAAAGCCCCACGCTTAATAGATAGTAATGTATGAGCTTTCCAAATGTTTTCTCTACACTTCTGCTTTTATTCTCCAAACTCTTCATTCTGTCCTTCTCTCTCTCTTCTTCCCTCTTCTTCCCACAGGGAGAGAATTATGTCTCTTTGCACAAGACATTAGTCTGTCTGTGTCAGGGTTTGCAAGCAGTAGGCCATAAAACTTCTAACTATAACGCAATTTAGCCAAGGAATAAGAGACAAAACCCAAAGGCTGAGACCAGCACCAAAGCTAGATGTTTGATATTAAATATATCACAACTTTTTCTTTCTAATATTTTCAAGTAGGAAATAAATCTCCTTTCTGTTGAAAGATAGTTCTGCCTTTGAAGATAGAATAACGTTTACATAAATGTTAAGGTCTTCTTTAATGCAGCTTTCATTATCTCCTATGTTCCCCCTTTCTCTGAAAGCCCAAGTGACTGATGTCAAGATCAAGGGAGTCAATCAATGTAGATACACTCCAGGACCCAGATAGGATATAAATCACCCTTACTCCTAACCACAGTAGACACCTAACTGAAGGACAGAAGTTTACATATTTGCTGTTCTTGTGGGGGAGGCTAAATTTCCCAGCCACTTACCTCATGGGAACCCCTCATTCATTAACCAATTGGGGTGCTTAGTATCACTTATCAAATAGGCTAATCAAAGGTTGAGAGAAACCAGTTCTTGACCACTTCTTGCCCTTTGAGCACTCCAGGGCCACCTCCCACCCCTAGACTTTTATCTAATTAAAGTTAAAGGGGGAAAATTAATCCATGGAAGAAAATGAGATAACAGCCACCATAGCAGACCATCCTAGAGTCTGGTTTGGCTTTCATCTATTGCTACCTGACAATTAACTCTTCAGTGACGCAGGAACCCCATTTTATGGGAGCAGGATCTGTCCCTTCACACAGTGACAGGCGTTGTTTTTTCATTTTTTGCTGCTCCATGTTGCAGTTCCTCTACTTGTAATGGGTGCGGGTGATTTAAAAAGGTCATCCTTTACTCTCCTTCTCTCAAGCTTGACTTAGTGCTGTTTTCACTTGCAGAATACAAAAGTGAAAACTGTAATTTATTACAGTACTAGCAATTCAAGATGTTTTGCTTGGATCCCGCGCTTGCAATTGGTTACCAACATTCCAGCCTTTCTTGCTTTTGTTGGCTACTGGTTTATAACCCTCAATTTCATTCTCTAAATCTGTGTTTAAAATGACATTTCACAACACAGGGTTGTAGGGTTTTTTACCTTGGAAAAAAAGTGTGGAGTGTCCCCTTTGCAGATTCACTGAAGGTTTTTTGTACTACTTGTGTTCCTGGTTGGGGTTCTTTTGTTTTAAATTCTTTGCTTCTTTTCTAAACCACCTGATTGTAATATTTCTGAAGCCCAAAGGATCTTCCTTTATGTTCAGTTGAATTTTTCAACAGCTGAAACTTTGGCACTGTGAATATCAGAAATAAGTTAACTCCAGTAACACAGCAGTTGTCAGCTGCACTGCGGATGGAGAGACTTGCATTTTATGGGGTACTTGGGAGTCCTGGGCTGTGGCCACGCAGCAGCAAGCTCTGCTCCTCCAGCAGCACCTGCCAGCAGTGAGTCGGGGTGCGTGGGGCAGCTCCAACACGCCACCCTCACTGGCATTTCAGGTTTTGGTGCACTGAGGGAGCAACAGCAACAAAGTTCAGTTTTCTTTCTAAAAATACTCTGAGAAATTGAAGGCTGCATTTGTATTTCTAGCATTTTTAGCAGGAAGCATTGGATTATAAAGTCTGTGGGACAGGCACATATGGTCAAAATTAGAAGTGCTGAGGAAATCCCACTTATGCTCTACACTGTCTCAAGTGTTGTAACTTGCACCTTGAGGCACTCGAAGGTGGGTAAGTCAAAGTAGCCCCACTCAGATTCCTTTCTAGAGATGAGAACTGGTTTAATTATTACATATTTATATTACTTTGAAATGGGCCACTGTTACTGGTTTGGGTTTTGGTGGTGTGTTTTTTGTTGGTTGGTTTTTTGTTTTTTTTTTTTTTTTTTTTTTTTAAGCCTACAAAGCCCATGTGTATCTATAGCACTGTAGCAAGTAGCAGTCATTAAATACATTACAAGACTAACTTTAATATTGTCAGTATGCAGCTCCTAGCACTTAATAATGGGCATTCTGCAACATAGTTAATTACTTGCAAATGGAAGTTGTAAAAGATAATAGGGTTCAAACCTTTTCATTTAAATCGAAAAGAAGCCCCAAGCAAGCTTCCAAATCTCTTCCAAACTTTGGGAAAATTTTAGTCCATATCAATGTCTGATGGCCTTCCCTTTAGCTACCCGAACTAATCCATCAGACGTACAATTTAGAACTATGACCTGCAGCTGTTTGGTTATGGAGGGGACATTGGTAGGACTTTAGAGGGGGATAAGTGAGGCAGTGAAAGTGAGATTCAGTAATCCCCCTGTATTATAAGATATTTTGCACAGGATGGGAAGGAGCTGCGACTTTTGCTTGCTCCCCCATCCCAGGCAGCAGTGGGGGGATACGGGCACTCCCTGGCCTGCTGCCTGCTCAGGGTCCCCAGCGGAGGCAGGCAGCAGAGAGGTGTCTGCTGAATCCCTCCTATGCTGGCTCCAGTGCCAGCGTGGGGAGTTCACGAGGACCCAGTTAAACTCAGATATCAATTAATACCAGCTGCTTTGCTCTGCAGGGTGGATAGGACCTACTAGGAACTGGAAAATCTGTAATTGCGAAATACACTAGAGAGAACAATTCTGTACTGGTAGGGGGACAGGCTGCAAGCTGTAACAGGTCTTTTCCATCTCTAATTTCTACATATTTAATTTATATAGGGCACTGAAAACTTAAATTGTAGCAAACTTTGGTCACTATCCACAAGAGACGTATTTGATCCAGTGACCCAAAGGCGAAAGGTTCTGTATTCCATTAGCAACCCCCTACAAACTCAGTCCCTCGCTGAGATTTTTATATCAATAACTAAATACCACTAACCTTTACAAGCTATGTGGTAACATTTTCAGTCTCCTAATTCTGAGTCATTTCACAACCAAAGGGAAATTTGAGTTTGTCTTAGAGATAAAAATGGAACTTCTTCAACATTTTGTTGTTAGATATTTAGGAATACAATTATATTTGATTAGAGTTTAGAAGGAAAGCAGGTTGAATTATGACTCAGTGTGTTCAGGAGTGTCTAAATGGCATTGCCCTAGGAGAACGCATTAGGCACCACTCCTACATTGTTTTTCCCACCCTCTCCTGTGACTGATTGCGAGGGAAAATTCTTCTCTCCCTGTTACTGGCAATTTTACATCTTCTCCTCTGTTACCCAGTGGAATGGCCCTTGGAATTCCACCCAGGATCCAGAAGTTAAGAAAATCTTGATCTTGATACTAGTGAAACCTGTAAGCAAGATAAAAGTATTTCTGCACATATTTTTTGAGCATGCACAAAAATGTACACAGGCTAAGAAGATACAATGCTATTTAATTTCTACTAAAGGTAAAAATGTGGAAATAACCAAAAATAAGTTACATAAAATAGCAGTTGGAGGTCAGTATTCATGTCAGAGGTGGTCTTGTTCTACTTTTTTTTCTTTTTTCCTTTACCTACAAGCCAAACACCACTAAGCCAGAAACCACCAACCAGTACAGTCTCACAGTAACAAGATATTAATAGCCCATGGAAAAATCAACATATAATTTTATATTATGGTACTTACTAGAGTCCCTGTATTTTTTTCTAGTTCTGACCTAACTGTAACACAAGAAAAGGCAGTGGAGTGACATGCAAAAAATGTGTGCTCATTTTAGTTTGTAATATATTCAAAATATTGTTGGTAATTTTTCATATGGTATGTTTTTAAGGAACCCTTACGTCAGTCTCTTATTACAGAAAGCTAGGAATTTTACATACAAATTTTGTTGTTGCTTTTTGTTTAAACAAACCTATCATCCTTTAATACAGAGAGAAGCATAGAATAATCCTGATTGATAGTATATGAAGCGACTTTGAGACTATGACACATCTCCTACCTCCTGAGGGGGCTGTCTAAGGGCCTGCTGTGTCCACCATTAGTTATATAGGCTCCTCTCACACATGAGCTCTTTTTTGTTGTTGTTGGTTTTGCATACGTAAGTAAATACACAAATGTTTTCATTAGGTAGCAGAGAACACACGTGCATTACTTGCATGGACCTTTGAGGAAGTTGCCCACGTACTCACAGGCAAGTAGGCATCTTCAAAATAGGTGCCTAAGTCCTGTAGTGGTTTTACTTAAAATGACCTCACAGAAGTTCATATACATTGTAATAGCCAATGACCTGAACTGGGTTAAAGTGTGCCTAATGCCTAACTTGTCCTTCTTCATTTCTATGCATGCTTTATTGTTCCTGGCAACATCTTTTACTGTTGTCCCTTCTTGCACAGATTCCCTTCGGCATCAGTGACTTGGAATCACTTATTGCTACATTTCCTAATTCTTTTTATATCTCCTCATCCTTATACACAGACCACAGATTTTTTTTTTTTTTTTAAATTATATTGATCAATCTCTTGATGTCAAAATGCCAAATCCAGCAACAATAAAGAAATTTTCTGGTTAAAAACTTGAAAAGACCCCAATCTGCATTTGACTAGCCTGATGTCCTTCTTGTAGAGGTATGCAAACAGTTTAGCAAACTTTCAATTGGCGTCTCTCAGCCATTGCCTCTTGGAAGGACTGAAGCTGGTTCAAAAGTGCAAAGCTCTTCCCCGATTTCAGGAGTGTTAAAACAGCAGAAGAAACATCAAGGAAAAGAGAAGGAATACAGACACAGCTCCTCCAAAACTCTCCCTCTAGCAATAAAAAGCGAGCTTGAAAGGAAGAATCCACTCAGCAGGCAGGATTTAGAGGATAAGGCGTTATACATATAACACCATTCTCACAGGCAAGCCAAGAGCTTCACTCAGCGTGCAAAGGTAAAGCTTTAGGTCAGAGCAGAAATGTCGGAACTTTTGAAGAATTCTGGATACTCCAAGGGATGCCGTGGAGCCCGAGGTAACGTGAATGCTGACCGGGGCTGAACTGCAGGCTTGAACCTAGGACTCCTTGGGTCTTAAGGATGCTTTGCTGGTGTTTGTATTCTGATCCTAAAATGAGATTAGACACTTGGGAAAACACTGTGTTAATCTACTCCACAGTGATTCATGCTGGTCACCAGACTAGAGTGAAGTCCTGCTGAAAAGCTTTAAAACTAGGCAACAATATTGGAAGCAGAGCCAAACCGGCAGTGTTATTTCTAAGGCTGAGGGCTCCGTTCCAAAACTACTGTCTCCTCTTCTCAAGCAGCTTAGTCTTCAAAAGAGGTCCATTTAATACTAAAATTTACCATGATTTGGGGGTCAATAAATCTTTTTTTTTTTAAGTGATAAACCACAAAGTGCCCCATGACTTGATCTACTTCATGTTGCCATGGAGTTTGTCATCTTCTTTTTTTTCCACATACCCAAGTATTTCATTCTGTTCTCTCCTTGAAACTTGGAGGATTTGGGTTTCTTCCTCTCCCAAGATAGTTATCGTTGGCCAGTGCATCAAACAACTTCTTCTAGTGAGTTCCAGCCACAGAACNTTCTTCTCATACCGTTATACCCAGAGCAAACTATAAATCTTTTGTCTTGGACACTACTCACTACCTCAAGCACATAAAACTAGCTATTACAATGATTTTAGTAAAATGATCAACTGCTAGAAAGGGAGTGTGCTGTAGGTGTAACTCATTTCACAGAGATAGTTTCATATAGCTCCATCTTTTATTTTTCAAAATTCAAGAGCTTCCCTCTAGCAAGCTTGAAGCCATTTCTTTTTTGTATCTGCTGATGTTTTTTTCTTTTTTTTTTTTCCCCCTGTCTCTTGTCTTTTTTCTTTTTTGTTTTGTTGTTCGTTTTGGGTGTGGTGGGTTTTTGTTGTTGTTGTTGTTGTGTTTTTTTCTCTTTCTTTGCGTCTGTGGTCTCTTGCATTCCTTGTGAGCTCAGAAACATACCTTACCATTTGCAGGAACCATCACCACACGTGATTCTATGTAAGGAAGAAAGTCACCATTACTGCCTTAGGTAAAATGTAGATTTGAAAATGCCAGATGAAATTCATATCTATGATGATCAAAATCTCATTGCATTGTCATAGGACTTTGTTTCACACTGAATGGTTTTGTCTTCAGATTAGTTTAAAAGGAATTCTTGATGCTATTGAAGGTGCGGGGAAGCAATGACTCCTCCCAACAACTCCTCACTATAAACTGCCTGAAGAGCTATGCATGGAAGGGTATTTCTTTTATTTTCAATAAGGAGAAAAAAAAAAAACTTTCTTCTACTCCACTGGTGTATGTTCAGTTTAAAACATGTTTTGAACGGCACTACTCCATACCATGCGTTGGAATTGAGAGTTTGATATAGTCTGTAACATGGTAGAACATTCTAATCTAAATCCCAGTTTAGTACAGAAGCAGAAGTTTCAGCAAAGCACTTAAAATCATAAGCCAAACACAATGACTTTGAATAATAAGGACAGAGCTTTCACAGCAGTGGTCAAAAGGCACATGTGTGTCCCAGGCAGATGTGAAGGCAGCTTCACCCCAAAGGCCATATTTGGCTGCTTGTTACCTCAGTCACCGTTTGCCGTGCTCCAAAATGCTCTTCTACTGCCTCAGCAATATGTGGGAGTGAGAGGGGGGGAGGACTTTGAAGCATTTGCTTATAAATACTTTATCTCCATCCCCAGCACTGTGCAAAGCTGCATATGTTACTTTCCACTTTCTGAATTTGGTTTGCATCCATTCGATTGCTCAAACGCTTTGTACTTTGACGTAGTTTTGCTGCCTTTCAAGTTACTTGGGGAAACTTTTTTTTTTTTTCCTGCCGCCATCTCAGATCCAGCTAACAAGAAGTCCTTTGCTACAGGGCAAGAGTGAAACATCATTAAGTCATAATTTCTTTTCTGCAAGTGTAGCAGGTATAACCAAGCTGCTTTCCCCCTCAAGGCTCCCAGCCCTGAGAAAGGAAAGAGGCTAGCCCCAAAGGACTGTATTTCTTGGGTCGCTATAACTTAGATTAAGGTCCTTTTGTCAGAAGGAGAGAANTTTTTTTAAATCACTTTCCCTTCAAAAGCAATGCAAAAGCTCACACACTGTGTGCTTTTACAATCAGACTGAGCAGGGAACTTGTCCCTACACAGGTAGCATATGCATCAACAGGGTATTCTTACTGCAGCAAGTCCCAGATTCAGGTCTGAAGATAAGCTGCCTTCTTGTCTTGCCTGCTTCTGTATACTCTAGCTAACCTTCCTGGATCTCATGCTTAGCCATGAATAGAGTGGAGAGCTTTTTCCCTTCCTAAGCAGTCTCTGGAGGGAGGCTCAAGTGAGTTTACTGACAAATTTAAGAAACTGTAGGAAATCGGTGAAAAAGAAGCAATTCACATAAATGTCCTGTCTAAATGAAATATAAGAGCACAAGCTTTGCAGAGGAAATCAAAGTCTGAAAAAGTAATTACACTTGTTTAGATTAAATACAAGACAGCATTTTAATAAACAAGCAAAACCTCTGGCTAACATGTTATTTCTCAACGTTTCTCTCATTTTATGTTTAAAATTATATGTCTTTTCTCCTCAGATCCATAATCCCCAAGAAATTAACCTGTCCAAATCACACATGCCCAGGATAAAACTATACCTTTGATTTTGGTTACATTGCTTATGGTTGCAGTTTAGGTAGCCTTGATTCCAGCCATTGTTGTTCCTGGGGACTTGGGCATCCTTAAACTGCTGAGAAAATCTCACTTCCTACATGAATCTAGTTAAGTTGTTGGTTGCAAAGAGATAAACATATCTTTTTTTGTTGGCAAATGACTTAGAAACATAATTTTGCAAATATGGTGCTGTGTCTATGGTGTATCACTGCTCTTTTATAGGGATTATGGACTTACACTGTTGTAACCTGGAAGAATTTGGTTGTGAACGGGATAGATTTTATCTGTAAATACAATTCCCAAACATTCAACAGATCTACAGGAAACATTACATTAGCTGAACTGTCACATAGATAGAGCAAAGCTGACACTATTAAGGCAATGTAATTTCTTGAAGTCCTACAAATCAGCAACTGAGCTTGTATCTCTTATGACAAACTTGATATAACAAAAATCGCTTATTAGCAGAAATACCTGGCTGTCTAATCTTGTGCTAGCTAACCGCTATATGGACTTCACATTACATAACTGTAAAGCTTTCCTACATTTTAGTAGCAGCTCCTTGCATTAAAACAGAAGAAATAATGCTAAAATAATGGGTTGCGCTAGAATGTGAAATGTAAACAGAGCAGAGCATCCTGTCAAGGCAAGGAGGCTCACCCTCCCTGCCTGCAGGTTCCCTTCAACAGGAGTACGGAAGTACTTGGCTAATGTGATAGAGGATAAGGATGTACCTGACCCATATTGCCACAGTTGTGGGGGATCAGGATTAAAACAGGTGCAAAATGAAGACGACTTTTAATATTTTAAATTTAGATTACTAAACCAAAAAGTAATTCTTAATTTTGCTTTGACTGTGGGTAGTACATTGTGACTCTAGTAGATGACAGGCAGATTTTAAAGACATGTTTTAGCACAGCCATTTAAAATACTCCTTAAATGAAGTATATCACACAACGTATGTATTGCACTTATAGCACATACAGAGCAAATGTGTTATAAATTGAGATGAATCTTAACAAAGCAAGATGCTTGTTGACGTAGGCAAAAATAAAAGTGCATCAGAAGGTGCTGTTACTCCACTTCCATAACCTCATGGCCTTGTGCATGCAATTTAGTAGCATAAATATAACTTTGGAGGAGCCGTTTTTCAAGTAATCTGGAGCTTCTGGATTTCTGAAAATCAGGCTTTTAGAAATGTGGGATTCTTTCCACACATCCTTCTGGAAAGTTCATTGTTCCTAATTTAAAAAACCGCAGCAGCCTGATGGATATGCACGACAGCCCTTCTGTGTCTTTCTCCTTCTCCTCACTGTTTGCCAGTTTTGGACTTGAATGGAGCAGCCTGCTCTTGCCTGACCCCTCAGCGTGATATTTTTCCCTATGCACAGTCTTTCCAGAATCACACTAGAGAAGCCAATGTAGTATTCCTTTTTTTGGGAGGTTGGGGGAGTTAGGGGGCAAGGACAATGTTCTCCACAAACTCCAACCTATTAAGTTTTTCTTGGAGTTCCTCTGGTTTCTTTTAAGTAGAGCTGTCATCGACGCTTGCTAAGTTACAACACCCTGAAGACTTGCACAGTGAGTTATAATACATGTTTTCTATAAATCATGTAAAGCCACATGCGCGCTGCTTTCAATGACTGTGTGTACCTTCATGAACACACCTAAATACTGGTATATACACAAAATACAAAATTCATCAAAATGTATAGTGGTGAAGGCAATTCCTGTACAATGTTCTTTTTGAAGTTCTTTGGTTGAGAAGCATGTAAATATATGAACTGGTATACGAGAAGATGGGAGCATATGCCCACACCTGTTAACTAAGTGGGAAGTAGTGTCATCTAGTGGTTAGCTCAAAGCTAAATGGGACAGGAGCTGTAGTTCAGTATATAGTAACAAAATTTTTCATTCTTGCGTTGCTGTACTGTGCAACTGGGAGGAAATAATTTCTATTTCTTTGTATCTCATTGATTCAGCTAGAAAAAGGGGGGAAGTAAAGCCAGTTGGAGAACCATACACTGCAATATCAGAAATATGCAAACTCTGCTCAGATGGACACCTTCCTTTTTTGCATGCCATCCCATCCAATGTTTCCCTCTGATGATGCAGACCTCCTGAGAGCATATTCATAGACCTTCTGCCCTCCCTCTTCCATACCATGTAGCTTGAAAGCTACTGTGGCAGGACACTGGCACAGTACCATACAAAGAGGTAGATTAATTTACTGTTGAAACTTATAGTAACTGAAGTTCTTGCAGTTTCCAAAAATGTAAGAAGAGAAAAGTCTTTCTATGTGTAGTAATTCTTCATAAGATGGAACAAATTTGATTAAATTTGGTTCTTATTCTTTCCTCTTCTGACAACACGGTTGTTAGAAATTAAATCCTCATATAGTCTAAAATACTCTTTAGTATCACTTCTGGATGCAGGAAAACATGGACTTGAGCACTTGCTTACAAGTGAAGGAAGTGGTGGTGTTAAGGACATACTTAAAGCTAAGTGTGTGATAAATTCCTCTGTAGATTTGGGGTTTATAATATGAATGCAGTACTGCAATCTGCCTATCTACTCTTAAATTTTTGTCAAAAGGCTTAAAGCTGTAATTTGGAGATATTTCTTATATAAAAATAACCGTAGGGTGTTAACATACAAGCTAACTTATACCTGGATGCAACATTTTTGGTACAATTATTTGCTATGGAATCAGAATTAGTTTCACCCATCACAGTTTCATCTATTAAAATTAAAGAAAGTAAAATCTACTGAAACTGCTGAATGAAGCGCTAACCATATTAGAACGGAGCAGTTATAAACAGGACTTTTCCAGCTGCCCTTGATAACAGGCAACTCTAAAATAACAGCAATGCATGTCTTATGTTTCTGCTAACAAAGCTGATTTCTGACCAGAAGGCTAGAGTATTCTTTTTCATCTATTAAGCCCCAAAAGTGACAGTTCTTCTTCATATCCCTAATATTTCCTTTTCTGCTCACCAAGGCCAAAATGTCATCTTTTCTTGTAAAACAAAAAATCAAAGCCAAATGGTTAAAATGCAAAGTTTTGGTTAAACAAACAGTCAGTATTTCAGTGGTTTTATCTGCAGCCTGCAGAGCAACTAAACAAAGCCAAGATATTGTCCATCTCTTTGACAGACAAAGAGCCTCAGAGGTCCAGAATGACATGCCCGGGGCTGGCACGTGATTAGAGTAATTAAATTAAATAGCAGGAAACATGTTTTCCATATGCCATTGCCTGGCCACACACAAACTGTAACAGTAAATCTTTTATATTACATTGGTTCAGGGAAATGTATAACCATTTTAAAAATGCATGATGCCCACAAAAATAAAGTTAAAGGGAATATAGTAGCACACTCACCAGGCTCTGGCTTTGGTCATTGGCCTGACATGCCAAACAAGTTCATTCCTTATTTATTTATTTTTAAAGGTGCAGCTCAAAATGCCCTGAGCATGTGAACGTTCAGGAAGCATTACTGGGTTTACACTGGAGGGTAGTGCTGATGATCCGATTCAGAGGAAGAAAATAAAACCCTCCCAGTAAAGTTAAGAGAAACATCTTGGGTATCTTACAAACGGAGATCCTAATATACTTCTGTCAGTCTTTTGCAATAGTGGAGCCCTCCAAACATGTATTAAAAAGGAATTTCAGTTCTGTTTTCCACAGCGATACAAACTCAAATTTCTTTGTTCTCATGGCCAGTTGTTAGAAAAGACAGCATGTTTACCCATGCCATAATACAGTCAGAAGAATTGCTAGTCAGTGGGATCATCTGTCATCCTTGAATTTACTTGTCACTGCACTATTAAGATCCACTAGAACATTTGCTAATCTATTTCTGACTCATCTTTCAGTGGTTGATGATGCCAAATTAAATCACTGGTATTTCTGTTTTGTTATGTTTTTGCACAATAGGGAAAAGGCTGCAAATCAGTTTGGAAGGAGCTATTAATCAGTGAGGTCACTGGTTTAAGTGTCCAGTCCTTGAGATTTTTAGGAGATGACATACAGGAACATTTCCTATGAATGATAAATCCTTATTTATCTCTTATGCTCTTAACCTGAAGAGAATTAAGAATTCAGGGAAAACAATCTCAGCACAAGGAAACCTGCCCATGAAAGTAAATAAAAAATGTATCTCACCATTTTCTGGTGAAATATATACTGGATAATTTTATAAGTGTTTTAGATATTCCATCTTCGCTTTATCTATCTCCTTGACCCAGAATGCTCAGATAAGAAACAACAGACACTTCAGTGCTTCCGATTTCAGGTCCAGCACCGAACTACGGTATTAAGGTTAATAATTGATAATAATTCAATGACATCAAAGTACAAGCTTCCAGCTGAAAAAATAAATGTCAATTTATCTTTAAAAAGTAGTGTAACAAAGATGACAGAACGTTGATACTCTTGGCTCAATCTTTAGCAGTTATAGTGTTTCTCGAGCTATTGAAGTGAGATTCAAGATGTAGTCAGTATGGAGAATTAGGAATTGGGACTTTTTTCTTCTTCTCCTTTGAATGCTTTCTTTACTAACTAATCTCCATTATTTGATCAGGAAAACTTGTGTTTAATAGTGAATCTAAAATAATTAAAGGAGACAACAGTGACAGGGAAGTGAAAACCAATGACTGACGTTGGTAGTAGCTGGCAGAGCTCTTTTGTTGTTGTTTTTTAACAACATTTCTTTAACTGTCTGAAAGGATCAGTGCATTTCAACTTAAATTGTTTAGCCTGAACTTCCTATAAAATGGGTGAAAATGATCAGTTAAAAGGCAAAGCAGTTAATCCCTCGTTATCATCTTGTCTCCTCAGAACAAAGGCAACAGAGAAAGTTCTTTGCAGCAGGTAGAAATCTGGAGCCTCTGGCTGAAGTAATGATGTTGTCATCCTCAGGAGGGGATGGAGCTGCTCTCTAAGCTGAGGAGGGCTCTCAAGCCTAACTGCAAGGTGCCCTGTAAGATGTCTTCTGGCTGCTACTTTACCTCCTCTGCCTCCCCTCACCATTACGTCCCACAGCAGTGCCGCAGTGAGGAAGACACCTCTTCATTCGCTTCCCCTGCTCCCTGGCTGGTCTTGGCCTCCAAATGCTGTCCCTTCCCTGCCAGGAGCCAACCCTGCCATGGGGTGGCCAAGCACGTAGGCGAAGCAGCGGTAACTAAAGGCTTGTGGCCCTTCCCAAGAGGATCTCTTATGCCTTCTGATAGTCAGAAATGGGACAAACCTGGAGAGCTTGGCAGAGGGGCTGGTATACCAGGGGACATCCACAAGATGGCCATGGGTGGGAGACGGGGCTGGCAAAGCTTCTGGTGAGGAGTTATTCACTGAAGGGGAGAAACACTGTGGTAGCTTTGGGTGTAATTGTTCTGATTTTGCAAAATATGTTCTTGGAAAGCAGATCTGCCTTTCACCTTTTGGTGCTTCTTCAGCATTACCCATTTTTAGGACACAGCTGTATGCTGTGAGGAGCCTCTGTCCCTGTGAACCACCACAGCTGCTTCAGCAGCACAGAGAAGATTTAGCCTATGGAGAGAACTTGGTAGCATTTCTTTGCTTTTATAATGCTGTCACGTACTTAGACCTGTGAAAGCATGTGAAATTCAGTCCAGTGGCTTCTGCCAACATTAAAGCCAGTCCGTTTTGTGAATTACTCAGACCAAAGGACTTTGCCAGTTTTGGTTTTTCTGTCCTGGTTCCTATTCCTTGCTCCAAAGACCTGCTATAAGCCCTGAGGACCTCCTCCAGCACAGCGCTTCTCAGAAACTACACAACACGGATCGAGCACAGCAGCAGCAGTGACCGGTAGTTGTTCATTGCTGATGCAACAGCACTGTAATAGTGATCTGTGGAGAAGGCGATAGCTGAGGAGTGGGTCTGTTTTCGGTAGGAGTCAAGGTGTGAGACAGTATTTTCCAGATTCTCATTTTGCATAGAGTATCTTGGCTGTGTAATCAGCTGCAGGGCTTGAATTTCCTGGTTTTGTTAGGCCTAAACTCTTTGTTCAACGGATGAACTTTGTAACACAGAAGAGCAAAATATGTATGTATTGGTGGTTCTTGACTTAAGTTACTGTTGCATTTACAGGATTCTGCAGGTTGAATGCAACTAACCTCAGTGGGATTGTGTCCCTCCTTTCCGACTTGCCAAATCCTCCTCCATTTCTAACCCCCTCACCTGAAAAGTCTTTTCTTCCTTTTCAATACTTAGCATCCATATTAAAGCAGAAGAAAGAAAAAATAGGAAATACCAGCACTACGTGAATAATAACTTGCTACACATCAAACATTAAATGCCCTGTCTTGTGATTTCCTTAATTACTAGCTGAAGTAGTCATGCAGAAGAGCAGGTAGACACAGTACAGCTGATCCTGGTAAGAAGATGTAAAGAGCTCCCCCAAATTTTTCTTCTCTAATGTACCTAACCCACTCTGAGTACCTGTCTATAAGTTAATATTCAGCCTTTCGCAATGACACTAAATGTGCAGGTGGCCATGACAGTAAGAAAGAGAACCAAACACTGACTTCTTTCTATCCTTGATGAGCTAAGCGCACAGTATCCTTTCAGGCTTAAATGACCCATTTAGTCACGGCCTCTAGGACCGGGTACTGAAAACCAAACCTAAGAAGGAAACTGTTATGAAACTGTCTCTCTGTGGTGACCACCTGCAGCTCACCTTTACGACAGCAGCTTCACAAATGCTGTGCTCCTGTGGGTATGGCATCCCACCAGACTGAAACCACTGCCTCTTCTCTGACTGAATGTGCTTTATGCCATTGGGTTTCACAGCCTGAAAGCATCTTGGTGGTGAATGGCTGTGGGAACACCTTGCCAACGAAACAGTGCAAGGTTCGAGAGTGCAGCTACTGTGTCGCTCACAGAGCTGGACCCAGATGGAGCTGGGAATGAGCAAAGGGCTTCAGCGTGCGAACTGCAAAACTGCCCCCGGTCAGCTCATCCCTGATGTAGCTTCTTACCAAATTACAGATTCTTGCATGAAAGGAGAACTTGAAAATGAAACTGAGTTAATGTGCTTTGAGTCTTTTTTTTTTTTTTTTTCATTAAAAGCTGGAGGGAAAGGGCCAGAGAGGTGAAAGAAAGGATTACTTCTTTTACAGGAGGATCCAAGCTACTATAACAGTGACATACCATAGTACCTAACTTGAAAGCAGTTGTTTGAACTCCAGCTTCTCAGAGAGGACTTGGGAAAATGAGCAGCCTGGATAAGCAACAGTCCCCATGCTCATTCTCAGTCTCTTGCTACAGGAATGAATCTTGCTCCTGTCCCTTTTTTCTTGCTGGTCCTGTGCTGCCTGTGTTTGTGTTCTCAGAGCCTGCCTGAGAAGGGCTGGAGATTCTTATGAAAAAACTCGCTCACATAGCACAAAGGGTAATGCTGCACGTGTTTTAACTGAAATCATTAACATCCTTAGCGAGGCCTAATTACCTGCAGAAATGGCCAGATCAGAGCTATTGAAGTTGGGTGTCCCTGGGTGATGGCACCTGTATTCAGCACAGCCATTTTTATTTTTCTGTCAGAAACACTGACAGAGAAGCTTTGAAGCTCTCTGTATAAAGAAGTCAGAAACTAATGGGAAACTATGACAAAAGACCTGTACAAATTTAGGTAAATGGTGAGAACCAAAAAGTTCTAGAAAGAAAGGAAAATGTCAAGGGATGTGCTGTTAGGCTTGGTAGCCTTTGATGCCCTAAGGCAAGGTGTCAAAATGGATCAAAACGGGTGAGAAATGAGGGAAACCTGATCACCACCTATTCCTGTGTGCAGTCAGGTAGCCGAGTGACAGAGCCATGCTCTCTGATGTGTAGTAACTCCTCAACTTGTATTTTCAGTAGAGGAAGATCTAGGAGAGCAAGCCTTAGAAGCAGCTGGTCTTGGTAGCCATCCCTCTGTGCATGGGGGGAGAGCACTTCCCAACAGCATTTCTGCCCTGTGCTCCTTCTGGGTCCATTCAGTCATAGAGATCTGCTTTAAAAAACTGCAAGCTGCCACCTGAAAACTATCACAGTGCCCTTCTTGATGGGAGCAAAAGGAAAAGACTAAGGAAAGGGCTGGAGACTGAATCCTCCATGCTTCACAAGCTGCTTTACAGAGAACCTGAGCAAAGCCTTCTTAAGCCCTTGCCATTGCTGTGTTGCTGCAACCTCATAGCTGTAATTTTCACAAGACCGTTTGCTGAGGAAATACAGGCAGTATGAACAGAACGACCTCCTTGGTCTCCTGGGGATCCAAAGGTCACAGGCCAGAACATGAGAGGAGACAGATTATGCACTGCTTTCTGCATTAGAGCACCTATGTCTCAAAGGCATTCAGGCTGAGCTGCTCTTCCAGGACGTTAAACAACAGAGCTTTATGAAGATTTAGCCAGCAGTATACTGAGGCGTGCATTTATTCGGCCTCATATTTTAAGGGAAGGAAGAAAATGGAAACTTGTGCGTGTGCGTGTGTCTGACAGAGAGACATTCAGAGGTCAAAACAGAATTCTTCCAAAAATGAAGCATTTAAAGAAGCAGCTTTCCAAGAACACATAATCCTCTTCAATGACAATAACAATAAAACCCCATGCTGTCTGATACAGGAAATGATAAATTGCCCAATGGTATGAAAGTAGTATCATCTGACTGTCAAAATGTGAAGTGATAATTACTGGGATCTGGACTTACAGACTTTCAATTCATGCTGGTTAGGTACCCCTGATTAAGTAATTTTGCCTAGTGTTGCCCCAGCGGTTTCCTTGTGTGCTGCTTTCTCTAACAAAAGGGAGCAGTAACAGAAGTATCGAGGTGCTATATCGTAAGTATCTGAAAGAGGAAAAAGAAATATAAAAAATTTTGGATCAAAAAAATAAAAGCACTGTCAATATTATTCTGTGCAGGTACCAGTGAAATGAAATAATTTTGTTATTTTGTAATGCCATAGGGTTGGTCAGACAATTCAGGTCTTGATTTAATTTTGGGATAAAAATAAGTCATATTGTCTTCTGTAACTGAAGGTTTACAATAGCAGAGACAAACAAAAAATAACAATCTCCTTGGCATTCATTAAGAAAGTAGATTTGATACTTTCTGAAAAAATGGATCATTTTCAAATCCAGCTGGGAAAGGAAAATTACTTGTAAAAATTCTCATTATTATGCACTTTTGCGCAGAATTTAAAAAAAAATATATATTCTTCCTGTAGCATTTGATGAAGAACTACATTTTGAAAGACCACAGTTAAAAACTCAATACAGGACCTTAGGACTAAAGATGACAGAAAGCTGGCTAAATATTTACATGAGGCTTCCCCTCATGTAGATGAATGAAAAATTTTCACAAAACAGATCCAACCACACAGGCCTCCACCCCCTCCCTCCAGCTAGACAGTCTATGGCTCAAGTTTGATTCCAGCAATCACAGCGCCAGCTTGCGTTATGCAGGGGTTGTACTGGGTCTGTGCACTCAGACTTGAGGAAGGGCAGAACAGTACAAGGTTAGTGCCTCTCTTACTGGCTGAAGGAGTTAAAAAAGACAACTAAGGTAGACTACCAAAAAAAAAAAAAAAGCCCAAACAGGTGAGTTGAGCTAGTAGATATAAGAATGTGCTTACAATCTCATTTAGGGAGGGAGAGGAGGTGGAAGGTTTATTTGGAAGTCTGACATGTTCCAAACTTACATTTCCATTTCTCCTGCCCTTCACAGCACTTCTCAAGGCCAAAAATGTTGTAACGTGCTACCACCTTGAAAGGACCGAGTGTGCAGAGGGCTACTTTTAACAGCACTTCCTCCAACCAACCTCCCTTACATTTCAGGGCTATGTACTGTTAAGAGTCAATACCGTGACTTCGATGCAACTATGGAAAGTAAAGTACAACAAACGCCACAAAGGCTCCACAGCCAGATTCAAAACATCTTATTTTATCAATCAGCTAATTAAGGCACTGAATAGCTTACAAGTAAGTATCATATGGTCTGTCAAAACAACCCTAGTGACTAAGGCCCCCATGTAGTCATCACAGAGAATTAGACATTGCTGACTGCTGCTGTAGTAACCCTTGGGGGTCTTCCAATAGCTGTGCGTGCCCACAGATAGCCAGGGAAGTTATCCTGTATGGGCTAGATGAGTTATGGGGCCAGAATCAAAATAAGCAAAAGGAGTGTGACACTTGAGCTCAGCAAAGGGGGACCAGAAACCAGGACACGCCTGAAGGGGTGCCCCTTCCCAGTTCCGTTAGTGTGCGTGAGTGTGTCAGCATGGCTGAGAAACCCAGCCTTTCTGCTTGCTATGCAGTTTGAGCTAACTGTATTTTTTTGCCTTTAAATCTAATTCCAAATTAGGCTGAGATAAAAGATGGAAAAAACCCTAAATGCAAAGCACAAAGTCTACCAAATGCAAAGCACGGTGTCTACCAAATAGGGTAAAATTCCATAAAAAAAATCACTGGGATTATTACTCTAGAGCACTAGAGAAGATAATGTTATCCAGGATGCTCTTCTGTTTGCCTGAACAGCAGTTCAGCATATGATGTTTTAAGCTATATTCCTCCACTGAGAAACAAGGTACAGAAGCCCTGCTACCACCCAGATGATGGGAACTGCATAAGGAAATCAGAAACTAAACAAATAAATGAAAAGCAAACAAACATCTCTTAAGTGGATAAGTAGGACATGCTAGGGACAGAATACAATAAGGAAATTAACTTGGCTTAGCTAATTTTGGCTGCAAATTGTGAAGTGTTCATAAGGGGGAGAAATAAGTAAACATTTTTAGATTGGTGCTTGGGACTAAAGTTATAGATTTTTACCTCAGAATGCCAGTGAAGATAAAAACAGGGTATAGTTGGCTTACGGAACATGAAGTGATCCTGATGATAATGAAGATGGAATGAAGATAGTGCACGAATGAATTGCTGAATAGAAAGGATGAGTGGTGGTAGTGTCTGGAGTGCTCCTGCTTTGCTGAGGCATTCAGCTTTTAATCCTATTTTGTTAATGCCAGAAGATGAAAAAAAGGCTAACATTAAAGTATCTACATTCCAGTAATGTCTGTCTGTCTTGAGTATGTAAATATTATGAAGCATTTTCCCTCCATTAGTAGTAATTACTTCTAAATTGGCAGCTATACTGGCTTTATCTTTTGGACAACAGGACAGAATAAACATCTATTGTTTCAAAAAAAAGAAAAAAGAGAGATGCACATCATTCAAGGAAAAACATAAAGCTTGTGAATTGTATTAGATTATCAGTATTTTCTTCACTACGGGTGCTTTGATGCATGGTAAACAAATAATTTAGAAAAAAACCTAGGTGTAGCCTCCAAAACAGGAACGTTTTTAAATTGAAAACATTTATGGCTGCTCTTCTAATTCCGACATGAGTATTTAAACAAAAGGCATCTCAATACAACCCCTGTTGAAAGCATGATTTACTTATAGATACAAGATTCTAAATACATAATAAACAATAGGGCAAGCAGTATAATGTTATACTGTTAATGCTAGTTTTAAGCTTTCCTAAGCTAAAACTTGGCTTTTTATCTAATTCTTTGGGGTATTTTACCGATGAAACATTACTTCAATGTTATATCAGTGAAAATAATTGAATTTGATTTACAGAAATATTTATTCTTACATACTTACATTGTTGAAAGCATTTTATTTTAATTAAAATTAATTATACCAGAATCAAAACTGTTAAGAGCCTTTGCAATTTAAATGAACAGTTAGAAGAGCTAGCATGCAACAATTTTCTGAACTCTTTTAGTAGCAATAATTCATGTACTGTAGCAACAGGGATCGTTACGCAGTACAAACTATTTCACTCTGTAGATCTGAAGCAAAGTTCAGGAAATGTCACAAAGCATTTAACATCTTCATGGAAGTGCTTAGGTGTTTCTCTAAAGTAGGACTTCACTGTCTCGCGCAATTGCTTTAATGTCTGCAGAGTTTGTGGATCCCTCCTCCCCAACATATTTACAGGTGGACTCTAGTTTTGCAAAGGTCTTGAGGAATATCAGGGGTCAGTATAAGCTCAGTTTCAGATCAGCATCCTTGGGTTCTAGGCAGGTTTTAGAAATGTCGTTGAAATTATTTCAGTTCATCTGAATTTTGGATAATTAGGAGTCAAGAAACTGGGATTCACCTTTACCTTTCCTACATGGTACAATATACGATCACATGTTCAAGACAGATGCCGTGATGGGAAAATGAGCATGCATCAATGCTATTCCACATTCACTAAAACTTATAATGGCTGATGTAGGATAAAACAAGAGACCAAAAAAAGACTTTGTGTCATTATTGTAAGAACAGTGTAATAAAAACCTTGCTCCTTGAAAGCTGGAATTGTTTCAACAATGTGTAGTGAACGTATTTGGTTATACAAAGCAAAAGCACAACTAAGTTATCAAATTTACACAAAGTCAGATACCTGACAGGGGATCTTTTAAAAAAAAAACTTTATTTGAGAAAGGAAGAGACTTATATCAGAAGGCAAAAAAAGGGAACATACAAACAGAATATATTTACAACACAAAACAAGAGATCACCTCTAAGGGTGTAAATTATAATAAATACAGTAGATTTAAAATGTACGAGACAATAATCAATTAGAAATGTGGTTGTTTAAACCCAGTTTTCCTTTTCACTGGTTCCAGGTAGTTTCCCTATTGTAATTTTATCCAAATTTGAAAGATTGTGAAATTAAAGTCCACTAATGTATTGGGGTTTCTCACCTGAATGACATTATAAAAATATCTTTTTTTTTTTTTGTGAATACATGTCTTTGAAGTGATAGTGTACAAAAGTCTTCTCATTTGCAAGTTTCTCCCCAAATAAAATGTATTTTAAAAGATGCACTATCCCTTTTTGATGAGGCTGCAGTTAAATGTCAAAGAAAATTAAAATTATACAGAATGGGAAAAACATATAATTTCATTTGTATATGCTTCACTTTTTGAATGTGAATGTGATTTTTTTCATCCAAGATGGAGAAAGATTTCTGTTCAAATATGAAGCACACATAAAAATAATCTGTGTTTTTCTCAATTAATGAATCTTTCCTATCTAAGCAGGCCTTTCATATTAACAGCAACTATTTAGTCACTTGTTTGGAGATCTTCTAGGAAAAAGGATAATGTATCTTTAGAAGTTGCAACATTTTATAAGAGATTTAATAGTATTAGAGCATAATGTAAAGAACACATGCTAATAACATATTTTGGAACAACTTCTACATTTGGCAAAACAGCTATCTCTTTTGAAACAGGATACTGCACCTTAAAATACCTCAGCTTTAGAAATATAAATATTTTTGATAGAAAAAAAACCTGACAAGGATTCCAGGTCAGTTTGGGATTATCCATATTAAAGGAGATCTTAATACAATGAATCTTTAACTAGCTTAACAGAAGTAAACCTATAAAACAAGGTAAACATATCAAAAGGGAATATGAAGGAAATGTTTCACTGGAAAGCTTCCTTAACAATTTCCCTACTCGCTTTGTTATTTTCTTTGACAATAAATCAATTCATAGAGTGCCTTTAAAAACAGAGGGAGCGCTGCCCCGTCCCCCCCGCCCGCCCCGCATTCCTCAGCACATGAATCACTTGGGCTTCCTGTTTCCATAAGGCATTTCCTGCCCCCCCTCCCAAAATCACTTTTCTGCAGGAGACCAGCGGGGACCTGACAAAGTAGAGACTTAAATAAACAGGGCCTTCCACTGCATCCAGCCTTGCTCTGCCGGATCTTACAGCAACGGAAAGAGACGCCAGCTCGCTGGCTGCACAAATGCACCACGCTTTTCAGCTTCGGTGAAATGCTCACCGACAATCTGAAGTTTCCTTTTGCCAAGTTGGCATTTTATGCACAGACGTTACTGTAGTATTTGTCCATGAAATCTAGCAGTAAAGGTTATGCGATATTGTATGATTAGTCTTTATTTAAAAAAAAATAAACAAGTGATTGGATATCAGATGATAACGATAACAGTTCTGTGCTTTTCCTGCAATATCCTAATAACTGATTGGAACCTAATGCTGCATTTTGCTTCTCACCAGTATTTGCATCTGCTTCATTTAAGGATGTCTCTGCGGGCAGTATCATCAAATAAGACAGAATGAAAAATTAACTAAGCAGTGCAAAAAAGAAAACAATGCAATTTTTAAACAGCGCCTTGCCTTGCCTCTTTCTTTACATCCACCTTGTATTCTTCTCTAAATTAGACTTTATACACCAGCCTGGGACCACTGGTATAGCAGTCAGTACCTGTCTACTGGGGAAAAAATACCCTAACGTTAACAGTGTTCAAGACTACGGTATGATACAGTATATACAGACAGCTGAAAGCAAAAGTCAGAGGATTCAAAATCAGAGGAGAAGAATGTTTCATCAATCAGGTCTGGAAACTAATTCCAGCAATTGCTGATCTCAACAAGCTAGGTGATACGAGTTCTCTTTCACTAGAACTAAGCAATGTAATGTAGTCCTGGGCTAATACAAAGTCTATCAGCTATTACGCAAAGATTTATGTAGAATAATTGACTGCAACAGGTATTTTCTTAATCAGTGGCCATAAGGATGAGCTTCACTATGTCTTCAAGTGTGCATACAACACTTCTGCCTTTGTTAAATTCTTTGACCAGTAAATCAGGATTTGCTAGATCAGTGAATCAAAACACAATTGCTTATCAAAGCCTAGAAAATGCACGTGATGTTCAGATAATAACCTTAATTACAAATCCTGGAGCTAAATCTTTGCCTATTACCTGTTGCATAAAAGCAGCTTGCTCCCCAGATTCCATTTGCTGGGTTTGAACATCCTCATCACTGTCCGGTGGCTCCTCTTTGACTTTCACAGCCCCAACCTGCTGTCCTATTCTGTCATCTGCACCGGCACTGCTGCTCTCAGCCCTAACGCTGGCACCGCCGGCAGGAGCTCGCTCTTCCTGCATCGAGTGATCTCCGTGAAGCTCTTCTTCAGCTTCCTCCAGGTTACTGCCAGGCTGCTTGAGCTGCTCAATGGACTTAGAGAGCATCTGGAAAGAGAAGGTGGGGAACAGTTATTGACTTCTTTCTCTGATGCCAAGCACCGAGAAGTACTAGATTTGCACTGAGAAAAATTAAAGCTTCCGCAGTAAACCCAGGTAGCTATGCATCACTAAAATATTAATGTACAGGTTAAAAAGAACCAAAGTTCCTAAGCAAAAGGTCACTTGTTATTCTGCAGTAGAAAATACCATGTATGTAGAGAGTGCTATACAGTAATGCTAAACTAAAAATAAGGCAGAATAACAAAAACATTACACATCTGTTACACTGTTACAGGTGGTATTCAAGAGAAATTAGTCTCCCTTCATACTCTTCAAATGTAAATGCAGAAATTATTTGACTATATTACAGTTCATTTTCCATAACACAAAATAATAACAGAACTCTAAGAAGTAAGAAAATTATTAATCCAGTTAATATTTTGCTACAAGCAAACTAGGGAATATTCACACAAGCTTCTCCATCAATAAAAGTATGAAGGCACTAAAAGTCAACAAAGGAGCAGTGACAAAGAGCTGCTCTCAGTCACTTCTCCTGTGGCACAAAGAGACTACAAGCATGTCTGTCCATGACTGAAAAGCCTTTAGCTTTTGTCATGCATTGTACAGGTATCCCTGTTTCAGCAGTGATGATGTAACACAGCTACCCAGACAATACTGGTTTTACACCATTAACTGCTATTGTAAAGCTTTGCTGAGGTGCCAGATGCCTCAGTGTTGCAATCAATCAAGTACAGTTTATGTTTTACTATCTATCTAAGATGCAGCAAATGTATTCCAAACTAGTCCGAATGTAATCCAAAAAGTCAAAACTGAAAAAAATCCCCACTTTGTTGAAAGAGGCACAAATCAGACAAGTGAGTAAGCATCTGCAGGGTCAAGTGACTAATTACCATTTATTCAACTGGCATACTTGATTTCAAGCAAATACTGATTTGTATCACCAAGGTCAAACATACAGAGAGGGGAAAAAACCCACCTTTTACCATTATTCTTACTTACTTTCTTCTTCCCATCTGCCTCCCCCCGCAATGATCAAGTCTTTCAAACTGAGTTTTAGCTAGTGCTATATGCTGAGTTACTGGATGGCTCCAGTATAGGTATTTTTGTCACAAACTGTGGACTGCCTAGTTTCATTCTGCTTGCTAATGCATATAGAAAAATGCCACCCTAGTGAAGGGCAGGGTTGCCATGTAAACTACGGTCAAGAAGCTACAGCTGGATTCAGGAACTCCCACAAAGCCAACAAAAGAGTTCAAAGATCTGTTTGTGCAGTTCCAGTTGATGCTCTGATGCATACGCCTCACATCAGTGGAGAAACAAATTCCAAAGTGGAAGTCTGCAGGCTTCGGTCACAGCAAACCTTCATTTTTGGGGAGTAATGGGAGTTTAATGGCTAACTGAAAAGAAACAAACAAAAAATCCCTTTTCATTACTGTAGTAACTGGCAAATCACAATATGTGTATCCTCCATGCCGCAGGTGGCATACTCTAAGCTGGGGAATCCTCACTACTGCAACTAATGCAGAGTGACTCCTTTTATTAAGCAGCATCTGGAAAATTTCTCAGATCAAACCCATAAATCTTTTCCAGTTGTTTCTCAGGGGATGATGCTGACCAAGAAAGCAATGAAGCTAACTATGTGTATTCAGCTCAGGTACGCTCCTCTCTGTCGCTTAGTTAAACATCTGTGGGCGAGCCCTCTCCGCTCTTCAAGCAAGAAAAGAAAGTCAGGTCTGGCTGCTTGGCTGGCTGCTAGCAAGCAAATACAAGCTGAAACATCTGTGTGGCAGATAATCATGTACAGCCATGAGAGTCACTGATGCTGACCCATCTGTAAACCATTCCATGTGCCAGTTACTTGACATCAGGTGGGTTACTCTGGAGGGGAAGCCAAGAGAAAATGAGTGCATGTCCACAGCAAAGTTAAGACACATATTTAGCTCATTACTGCTCTCCTTTCTTTTACGCTTTTTCACTTTTATGTCAGGCTCTTTCTTCTTCACGCTGCTGTATGGCACAGATCTGCTGCTGAGCTTTCTGAGGCAACACAGTGATGGACTGCAGTATATAATCTACATGTGGAACACCTTCAAATGCTTTTTGCATGTAATCAGTGGAGTGATACAAGCACACTTAAGGGGGCTGCGGAGACTACAGTGGTATTTGTGTGCATTTCAGTTTGCAGTGTTCCTGTTTTGGGGCCTGATCCTGTGCCATGGAAATCAGCAGGCGATCTGCTCCAGACTTCGGCAACAGGAGGAGCTAAACAAATTAAATTTATTAAAACTCTGTGAAATGAAAGTCTTTATATATTCACACAGTAGATTTTACAAAGTGCGTTCATATTATCATCTTTACTGCAAAATCTCATTAAAAACATCCTTTACAGTGTGACTTTAACTAAGCCTCAGGCAAGGGGCTATGAGGCACTATAGTCACGTCCTCTCATATGATGGAGCATGATAAAAATGAGTGGATGGCACGGGGGCGACACGGGCCACCCAAAACCTGTAAACCACTCCTGCTGCTCAGCCTGCTAAGCCACAGCTGACTGCTTTCTCTGTATCACCACCACAATTTCATATTCGTTAAAGTGTTTTTTAAAGGCGGCTTGGCCCCATCTTATTCCAGTAATTACATTAGCAGCATTACCAGGAGACTGTTCAGTTCTCCTAAGTCAGAAACATCTTATTTTATGTTATATCTCCTGGTACTACTGTGGAAAATTACGTATCTGGGGACATGCAAAGATATCAGTTTAGAGTCAATATTTCTATCTTATCTCTCTATCTAAAGCTGGATTACATAGCAGAAAATGAGTCCTGAATGAAACACTGCTCAGGCCCTTTCACTGTGCAGCTGGATACTTCTGCTTACACTTAATGTTTAAATCTTTCAGTTTAAATCCCCACTTACCATTTTTTTTCTGAATTTATCTGTAGGTACATGCAGGACTTTCTCCTCATTTTAATGCATATTTTTGATTTTGAAAAAGTGATTGCTTAATCTGAGTTTTAATAAAGCTACATTTAAAAATAATAAAACCATGGTTTATTTCACTAAATAAATTAGAGTTGTACAGGTTGGTTGTCTTTAACCAGTACACTTTACTGTTATCGCTATTCCAACTAAAGGAGTCACTCAAATAAATGGTTTCATGCTAATGTAACCTATATTTTTTTCCTTTTATTTTCAGGAAATTAAACTGTAAGGGATATGCATGAGCCAAAGTAAATAGTGGCAGCAGGAGAGGAAGCATTTACAGACATCAACTCCATTGTATAACTGCAAGAGTCCAACCAGAAAATACATCAAACACAATCTAACCTGCTTGCTTGTACAGAAAAATGGAAGACTAAATATAAATAATCTGGACATTTCAACAGACCATTTTATAGGTCCTTCAGTCACAGCCCCTGCCTTTGTTTCTTCTTTGTAATGATAAGCTCTTGTAAAATACAGTATTTTAAATAAAATGTATTTACAAAGAGACAAAGCACAAAATCCTGCAACAGCCACCCCATACATTTCTTGCCTTAATTAATTGTTCATTTTAAATACATGGCAGTCGTTCCTAAGAACTCATGTATATACTTACAGAACACACTTTTTCTCCTTCTCTCCTATGGCTATCAGATTACTTTGACCAGCTATGTATACCGTTAGCTGTACTGAAACAACTTGGCACCTGCTTATTGTTGTCTCTGTTACTCACGTAGTACAATGTTTCTAAGGGATGTATTTATCTTTCAAAATCATTCTTCTGCATTATGGCTTAAACATTAGTTGTCAATAAAGGAGAAAATGCTCTGGGCATTTTTCGGTTCCAAACACAGTCAACTGTTGCTACAGTTTTGTCCAAATAATCCCCTGCTATAAGCAATATTTGAAAGAAGAAATGTGCTACCCCTCACCTTCAGAAGACACTAGTCAGATGTGTAAGCTGGAAAGCCAAAACCTCAGCTGTAATATGTTTAATGAAACTAGATTCATTTACTCCAGCTGAACCTGATCCAGTCTTCCCTATTTCATTAAATATCATTCAGAGAAGTGAATGATTAATCTGGGGTTAAGTGTATCTTTTCAATATTTCTATTGACAACAAATAATCTTCCTGTTTTTTCCATCAACAAGTCAACAGAAACTTTCATATTATTTTTCATTTTTCATTAACAATTATGATCACCATCCAAAACTAACCAATTTTCACCTCCTATACATTTTTTGTCATGGATTTTTTACCTCACAGTTTTGCTCAGTCACTGGTTCCCTATACAAAGATGCTTTAAATCAATTAGCATCCTGGAATGAAAACTGAAATTCAGGTACTCCTTACCGAAGCTTTAACATTACCCCTACTGCTCCCATACTTTAGTGCACACTACCAACTGCCCCATTATTTTAACCTTTACTACTCTAGTACAGAGGAGGATTTTACCATTGAAAACAAATTGTCAAAATGCTATGAATAGATTATTTTAAGAACATATGTAGTGTTCCCACACTCATCAAATAAAATCTTGGTCCCAGTGAAGACAGTGCTAGTTTAGCTTCAGCGGAAGCAGGCCTTTATTCATCATACGTGACAAAAATAACCTTTAAAGACAGAGGGCTTTGTTCACGTTCACTCTTCAAATTATGATTTCTGAGATTTTCTTGAACTCAGACTTCTGCTAGGGGCTTTGCGCTTACAATCGTTACATCAAAATCACCCTTTTTTTCTGCAAGTGGCAGGGCCAAAGCTTTCTAGATACAGAGATACACAAATAACATCAAGGTTTTAAGGTTTTTATTGTAGTAGTGGTCTTTTGGTGCCTGACTGCAATAATTTTAACTGGGGGTTTCAGACTTTGGACTCCCTTTATTGAGCAGAATGAAGATCTGCAATGGTGATCAAAGGGCTTATGAGGAAATAAGCTGTCATTTGGACAGAAGTATATTAAAGCTGACAACGCTAAAGCTGATCTTCCCTAAGACAAGCGGAGTTCAGGTTACTTCACATTCATTATTATTTTTTCCCCAGAAAGCTGGGATGAGGGCTTCTAACCTACTTTTGGATGGGATGTCAACATTTGCAGAATGTTTTCAGAAGGTCAGCGTACTAGATCCCGCAGGTATAAATGTCAGACTTCAGCAGAGATGTATACCGTTTCCCACATCAAAAGTCTGGCATCTGACAGCTGACCAGAAATAATCCATAGGGGATCTTCTCTTTGTTATTAAGGACAGAGGCATACCTCTTGGCAACGATTTGTTTCTTTTCAGAATGGAAATGATCCAGGGGAATTCTTTACCTCTGACCTATGTTAGATTTTGCTTGTTATCACCCTCACAGCAGCACTGGCTTGCTGCTGAAGCATATTCTTTTCTCAAAGAAAAGAAATGGCTTTTTAATACAAGATAAATACAAGACCAATGGAGTGTGGAGAAAGTTGCTCTCTTCCTCTTTTTGTTGTTACAGCAAGATTCACCTATATGTCCGCCAAAAAGATCTGACCAAAAACATTCAGGGAGTGCTGACACATGCTGTATCATCTTAGTTCAGGGCAAACATTCAAATACTGGCTTCAGGTGAAATATATTAAAGCCTTAAGTACTTGAAGTCCTAAACATAAGGAAAAAAGGAAAGAGAAATGGAAAAGAAAAAGAAGATATAAACTTGTTCTAATCTCTTGATCAACTGGCATTTCATAGTCTTGTCAGCTTAAAATGGTTCTGGTCTTTCTCACCAAAACTTTTAAGAGAATGTTTGAATATTCCTTATTTAAAAAAAACCCTACATTTTTCATGACTGAAAAGGAGGGAATTATACCTCTGTGCAGATTTCATTATACAGCCTACAAAAAGAAGAGTAAAGGACAGAACAATGGAAAATAACGAGTGTATGTATTCACTTGATACATGCCCAAACTTGCCCTAAGAAATGAGAAGATATTGGGTTGCTTTGCTACATGGTCTAGAATATCTACTGGTTTAAGGTTCAAATAACTCTGCTTTGCAGACTTTAAGTTTGATTGCAAAGCCATGCAAATTATATAATGAACAGAGGCAAGTTTTAAGACTGAACAAAGTATATTCCACCATGCTAGCAGAGTTCAAAAACTTTACGTAGGCACAGGTGTTCAATCTGAAGCTTTAAGTTAAAGGGTTAACAAATATAGTTTTAAATTCAGTACTTAAAAGCCACTCCATGATTTGATCTTTTCTCAGTCTCTTGTCTATGGGCTACCCTTAAATTCCAGTTTTTAAGAATCAGGTTTCTTCTTTCAAGTATGCAAGAAAGCCCCCTGGCTTTCTGTATACTTGCAGAGGACAGATACATGATTAGAGCACTGACGTTTTTCAGTACTATTCATCAGAACGGTTCTTCTGAGAACGGTGCTGTAGAAGAACCTAGATGCTGCAAACTGTAAGTCTGATAAACCACCTGCATCCTCAGATAACGCACTGCTTCTGTGGCTGCAGCACGATCCTATTCCTCCTTAGGTGTTTGCTGCTCTGATGAGTTACTTGTGCTCCTGATGAAGGATCACTGCTTTGGGAATAGGGATAAAGGAGACTGAGAAGCTATTGGGGCAAAGGAAGTAGGTTATGGAGGTTCAAGGCAGCAAAAGGCCCTAGGATAAACTTAAATTTCTACTATCTGCATATGTGTATAGCCTATACTGTAGAGAATAAAAGCTAGGTTTACTAGGTTTTAAAAGAAGGAACTGTTTTGTCTCTTTATCACGAATAACAATGTGAGAATGAAAGCATATTTCAAGTATGAGGGAATTATTCTCCTTAACATATATTTTCATTGCAGTTTAACTCAGAAAAAAAATGTTACTGAAACAAGCATTATCCCAAACCAGCTGCAGTCTTTTTACTTCCTTATCCAGCCTAGCTCTTGTGAGGTGCAATGCATTCCTAGTCCCATGTGACTGGGAATATGTTTACGTGACTCAAGTTTAATTTTCACATTCAGCACAAATGTACCTATATGCCACAGCACCTATCCCCAAATGCTATGGTAGAATTTATGTCAATAAGCATATGATCTAACAAAACCATGTCAGTGGGGTTCTTTGCTTTGTGAGGAATGCATGAACCGGTCAGTTTGTAGTGAATAGCCACAAACAGCACAAAGACTCAGCACTTTTCCAGTAAAAATTCTTTTCTCTTCAGACAATTGAGGGCAGGTGAAATATTTTCAAAACCTGAGGCTATGAGATATACATATGCCATCTTGATTAAACATATGGAATACATACTCAAAGAAAAGCCAACTGGAGTCCTAGTTGAGTAATCAAAACACCCAAGCTGAGAGGGGTTAACATGCAAGGATCAGCTCTGAACTTTGAAGTTTTCTGGTCTTCATTTTTCCTAATTAAGACAAGATTTAATAACCAAACCACTGTACAAACTATGTACTTAAACTCTAGGTTTGTTTCTAATTTTGTTGGGAATTCTTAGTAGATTCCAAAGAATCAGTACCCCCTGGGAAGTTCACCCAGTAAGGTGGATTGATTTTTTTTTCCCTTTTCTCTTAGGTACAAGGGCTGAATGCCCGCTTTTCATCTTTTCTTCTTTGCCATTGCCTCTTATATGTAGTTATTAAGTAACCCTCAAACAAAAGAAGACAACTAAAGATGCATGATTAATATCTTTGAATTACTAGAGGAGCTCCAGCAAACAACTTCTGGAATACTATGTAGAGTAAGCGCAGAAAAATGTTCTCCAGATAAAAGCATCTAATTACTTGCATATCTTCATTTTAGAACAGGGAACAGCATCACATTTGTTGCAGAAGCATTAGCTCCTATTAAATCTATTTAGATTCTGCTGCTCTTTATTTATTAATGGATGGTCCCTTTTCTTCTCCCCCCTGCCTCCCCCCCCGTATAAGGTGTTACTGTACAGGGAAAGAGGGGCACAATTCAACTCCGTATCTGATGTTAGCAATAGCACATTCTTCTCTTTCTCCTTATATGGTAATTTTATATTGCCATATAGATAACATACTTTCATATTACTAATTGACTTACAGAGAAAAAGTTGGTTTGATAAAAGTTGATTAAAAATTTCTCCAGATGTTTAATAAGTTTCTTCCACAAAAAAGATAAATTTAATCAGCTGATTGAGTTCAAATGAGTTATATATTTACTCCACATACTAGTCCACAATGAGAAAGCTTAAAATACAATTCAAACGCAGCTGAATGGAATGATTGCTGAAGCTCAAAAGTGCACATTAAAAAGTTGGATAGAAATGTAGTAATCTTTAAGGCATCATTTACTGTTGAACAGGAAACCATCTGTAATTTAAAATTGTATGATGCTTTGAACCCTATTGTGTTGAGTTGTATTCTTACTGATGTCAAGAACCACGAGTCACCTTTGTAGCGCACTTCAGAAGCTGAAAATGAAGATCTATACAAATGTATACACCAACTATGCATAAACAAGATACTCATGCAAGAACCTGTCTACTGTCCATGACCACACGGCACCAAAACCTAAACTTCCTTATTAGTTGTCAACCTTTACGTTTATTGGAAATTCCTTACTTTGGGAACTCACCTTATTCATGTGGATCTGCTGCTGGTACTGTTTCTGCTTCTCCAAAAATTGTTGATGTTGCTGCTGGATGACCAGCTGGGCCAAAGTACTCTGAGGAAGAGGAGCTGACTGGGTTCGATTCAGTGGCCTGTGACGAGGCAGTTTGTGGGCAGCTCTTATGCCAGGTGAGACTCTCTCCTTCGCTGCTAAAGGAGACTGTGGATGAAGAGGAACCGCTCCTGCAAAACAGGAACATTTCACTCCTGTGTAAAGAACAACAAACTAATAGTTCTAATAGCAGAGGAAGCTTTCAGCGAGAAGATCGGTGTATATTGCAGAACTTTGCATCAGCGCTGATGCAGTGGGACGTGTACCATGTGCCTCACCACGCTGGGAAGTTCAGCAGCTCCAAAAGAATGTGATGAAGTAATAATTTTCTCTTTTCTGTAATCACTGAATTCTTTCAGGCTAACAGACTGGAACAGAATCACT
>WAAD01016816.1:0-66593 GCA_013389945.1 Fregata magnificens | reverse complement strand
ATTCTTCCCGTACTATGGAATCTCATAAAAAGTTACAGGTGCTGTACTTTACCAGGTAGGGGTGATCATATAATTTGAACTTTTATACTAAATGATCTCCTCATATACTGCTCACCATGTCTGAAATCTGTTACCTGATTTGCAGACATAAATGCAATGGATGTGGCCCATACGTAGCCAAGCTCCACACTGGCACTTGTTTATTTGCAATTAAGAATGATTATTGCTTTCAAGTTGTGTCCTTAAATGTTCAGATGTTGCCCAATGCAAAGAAAGGCCTGGTTCCTACTCTGAATTGCTTATGTTCCGAAATGCTAAAAAAAGACAATAGTCGGAAAGTAGGTTTTCTGGAAGCAAAAGTAGACAGGAAGGCTTGAGACTGGTCACTTACACTGATTTGAGGTTGGACTGCTGGAAGTCCCAAGGTAATGTTGGGCAGAGAAGGGGATGTGTACAGACTCAACAAGTTCACTGATTCATCCTGTATCAAAAGGCGTTGCTGTGAAACCAGATGCTGGAATAGAGGGGAAAAACAACAGAAGTATGATCTCCAAGCTTTTTATCTTGGTTACTTTATCTTCGTTATCCTGCTATATTGAAAGCCAGTTATGTATCATGCATTGGTTTGCATCCCAGTGGGGTTCCAGATAAGGAAAAGTACTGTCCCTGTGAAAAAGCTGTTGATATTTCTTTTCTTAAGAAAACAACTGATATATATCTGGGATTATTCCTTGGTTAGTAAATCAAATTTTCTTGCAAAACCAAAATCTTGAGGATTCCTAGACCATCCCTTCTCATCAACTTCTCATCAGCTCAACATCAGTTCTTCTCATCAACAGCACTTTCACTACTAGAAACTCAGTGGGAATTTAGCCAATGAATTAAGGAGTATATCTAGCTGAATGAAAGATGTCACAAATGTGAATGTATTAGACCTTTACTGTGGTTATTATAATTTTTGTTGTAAGTTATGAAATGTGGTTTCTACCTAGTCCATGTATTTTCTCACCCAGACTGTGATATGGGGATGTTTCAGGCACATTATTTACTTTCATTGACATGGGAATTTTGGGTAGAAAGTGAGGCAGATTGCCACATCTGCCATTTAAAAAAATGTACTGTCTCTCTCTATATATGCATATATACAAAACTAGCATCCTATCATTCTCTGGTGGTGGGATACCCCTCGCACCCTTCCTAATTCCCTTCAAGTTAAAATCTTTAACACTTCTTTTGAAGCCTTGTGATATCATTTTTAAGGACATGGAATTGCTGATATACTTTTAATTATTGTCAAGTAAAACCAGACATTCTACAAACATCACCCTTTGCCTTTCTATTCTAGATTCATTGGGAAGAAACATAAAAAGTTACATTACCACAATAGGAATCTTTCTGAAGCCTTTGCCTTTCTGCTTTAACAGTCATGTTTTTCAACATGTGGTCTAGTATAGTTGCTTGAATTACATTTTCTGTTTAACTCTTGCTTCCCTCCCAGAACTTTAACACAATAAGAGCTACAAAGGTCTTATTCGACTTAGGAACTCTGGCATGATATGGTCCCCAAGGGAACAACATCCTTGAAAAAGAATACCCTGTGTAACAGTATGACACAGTGACTGCTTTCTTCCCAAACAAAAAGCATATGGGACTCCAATAATAGACCACCTCCAAGAGGGATACTGCACACTCGGGCTTTGACTAAAGTAAATATAATAACTTGTCAAGCATGTTGTGGGGAGCTGTAGATTTTCCCCTGGACAAACCTGGAATATCAATTAACTCTGTAAAATACTTTGTGCTAATACAATGCAACTTCAGACCATCAATGAAAAGTGGTTAAGCACAAAAACACAGGATGTTATTCCAAAACATAACCTTCCTCATACGGTTTGTTTGGAGATAGGACCTATCACTGAGACAATAACAGTAGAAGTCTATCTATGTAATTTTCTTTTGGTACCTAGGGAATGTCAACAGATAGCATACAAAACAAAGAAGCATCACTTGTATATTACATTAATTCCTGGCTAACAGTGTCTTCCCTTAGTAACATTCACTTTTGAACATGAATAAAACCAAGTATGTCAAGACTATGGAGATGTTATTGAGGGAAAACTTAAGAGATTTAACTGAAAAAGGACACTGCAGCAGCTCTAATGTGCTTCCTAGAATATAATGAAATTTGTAGCAACTGCAGCATCTGTACAGAACCACTTCAAAAATGCACATTTCCTTTTTGGTTTTCAGTATGCCACTATTATCATCTAAGATTTGAATTAACAAACAACAGTGACAAGGTGTATAGCAGTAAAGCACATTCCCACATTAAGGTCAGGCATGATTGTTTCATGAGGCAGAATCAATCGCGTTGTGTACCATGGAAGTTTAATGTTGAAAACAGGAATTTATTAGTAAGAGCATTTCCATCCAATTTTTAATACTGCTAATAATCAGTAATTTTCATTTGGGGAGGTAACTGATTTTTAAAAATATTTTCAGGTAGCATTAGCCTAAGTGTCAGTTAAACCTCATCTCCCAAAATAAGTTTAGTAGCCCACCTGCATAGATTAGAGTCCTGCATATGCTGAGGCATAACTGCAGAACCCCAGCTGCAGTTCCTCTTTTTACACAGTTGACAATACCTTGAAATGGTGGCACAAACTGGAGTTGCCCACAGTGTCATTTGGCAGCACAACGGCTAAGCCATGGTTCTCCTCCTACGTGCAGACTTGATGGTTTGGATTGGCACCTAAAATACCCCAAAGAGCAACTGCCCTACTTGCTCCTCTACGTAGTTACTCACTGGGTCCATGGATCCTGCTTCCTGATGCTTAAAATATCCTGTCAACAGAGTTACCCTCTTTCTTAAAATAGAGTACAATAACTAAATGTAACAGTACATGAGGATTGCCAGGTAACCATAACTAGTTATTATACTTCTGTTTTGGTACCGACACCTGCTGAGAAGCAGGAACACCTGTTTCGTGTGTGCATGTTTATATGCACATTTACACATTAGGAGGGGAAGAGGAAATGGTTTGGCTTTAATACTTCTAAATTGTGGAACTACAGTAACGTTGTCAAAGCTTTGAATATTCACAATTACATTCTTATTTCTTAAGGCTTTTGGGGTGGGGTTTTTGCTAATTAACTAGACTCTCTTCACATACACTTGAAGCAAACCTCACCAGCTGGTCAGAAACCTACACATTTTGCCACTAGCCACTTGCAAAGAGCACCTCAAGGAGCTGAGTATTAGAAACAGCGCTGTGGGGTTGCACAAATCAAGTACGTGTTTATCTGCCATACATGTCATTTATGTCTCCTGTATAATCAGGCGATATTCTAGGAAATGCTGCTCTGCAAAGCACAAATGAAAGAGAAGGAAAGCTATCTGAAGCCTGCTTACACCATTTGGAAACTTTCCATTGCATTCAATGGCTTTTGACCAGGCTGTGAAGGCCTAATATTAATCATTTCACATGACTAAGGCAGGTTGTCCCTCTGAACTCAAGGGACGTGCTGTGCAGGGGCTCAATCCTGCCTGCACTTCTCATGCAAGTAAGATTTAGCCCCAGCACAGCAGGTGACCTGAAAGTGTACAGCATGCTACAAGAGACAAATAGCTACTGCGGTGAACCTTGATGATACTGGAGACAACTGGGCCTAATAAAAACAGCATTTTATTTATAAGGTGCAATTAAAATCTTGAGTTTAACTTTCAAGTTTCATATAATGAGACCAGTGTTTTAACAAATGGTACTGAAAGTACCATTAAGGGAACTGTGATAGTAAAAGATTATCTGCAAAAATGTAGCATTTGCAGAGCACCTTTGTTCATTCAAAAAAATGTAAATGTCTACCCACGAGACTGTCTGCTCCGGAGGGCAAACCACTTCAAAGTCTCACTATTCAAATGGATACAGCAAAAATACTCTAAAAATCTGTTTCGTTACTGATAATGCTCTAATTCTGTCTATGCACTAGAGTCTAATCATTTACAGTATTGACTCATGTTTTACTGGTAAATGGCTCTCTGTCATAGCAACCTGTTTTCCCCCAGCAAAAAGTGTTTTATTTGTTGCCATGAAAACTGCGGCTATCCACCCACTCAGATATGAGCACACTTACTGCAAATGTCACAACAACGATTATGAAACAACAGCAATGTGAGTCATGCAGGATTACAGCAAAACAAGTGATATTTTGGGTGATTTTGGAACACTTATCCTATTATTAGAAACTTCTGTATTTTGTGTATCTGATGAAAAACTGATTAGATATATGGCCTTTAAGAGCTGGCAGCTAATGCTAAACTAGAAAAGAGAGATGTAGCAGTTTGGCTGCTGTTAAACTACCAAAGAAAATCCCACTGAAATCAAAATGCACTGAAGTTAAGATTTATGGAAAAATGTTTGAGCCCACAGGACCACAGTATTAACAGTCAAGTAACCAGAGAGGTAAAGAAATCCCCAACTGGATCCAGAAATGGAAGTCAGTAGTTTCAGCTTCTTAGCACACTTCCAGAGGGCTAAGTGACAACTCCAGTACGCAGAGCCCAACTTGAAAAGGAGCTTTTTAGGCTCATTTGAGCATCTGTGATTGTATGGTGGGGCTATAACTTCTGATGTCTGGCACAGTAAGGGCAAATAATATGCAATGCGGTGTTCTATTAATAAAGAGGATATAATTCTGCTGGTTCTTGCTACAACCTTTCCAAATCTCCCCACACAGAGATTGCCAGCCTGACCAGATTGTATGCATGTCTGATGGTGGTTCAACACTGTGGGCAAGTGTCCAGAAACTATAACGTGCAAAGTAACAAGCACCATATATCAGTCTGAGACATTATTCCTTCTGCATTTTGTAGTATCCTCAAGTCAATACAAGATCCATTTGGATGAGATTTGCTGTTTAATACAGCACTAACATCCACATATTACAAACTTCCATCTAAAACATTCCCACTATTAAAATATACCATTTAATTCCACTGAACTAGGATCTGATCTAATCCAAATGATGGATCTTGCTCTGCATCATTTAAATTTCTTTGCAATCACATACAGAAGGGCTATGAGGCAAGACCACATGTTAGCCATCAATGCAATTTTTTTTTCTTTTTGGTTACGGGCCAGAGAGAGGCTACTAATCAGCGTGCAGAGGTCACCCACCTGCCCCCTGGATCATAGTTCACACACACAATTAATTCATTATGGGGAAAAGTCACTGCTGGAGGTTGAACTAGCCATTCCAGGTTTTTTTGAGGTGAATGTCCTGCCACTGACCTGGAGAAATAGCTCCATTAGCTAAAACTCTGTTAAATCACATTTTCTTATGCAATTTTTCTAACACAAACAGTATAAACCAACAATTAATAGAAAACTTTGCCACCAAAGCAGGAATTGCTGTAAGTCTAGGCACTGGATACAGAATACCATAGAACTTGATTCTCTCTTAGTTGCATTAGTTTACTGTCCCTTTACAATATTGCCATGGAAAGCATGACTTAGGCATGTCGTCTATGCTAAATGAGGTTTATCACAACTGATTTACCATCTGCATTCCTGTTGTTATAGGCACGTATGTATGAAACAGAATAAGGAGTAGTTAAGATTCCTTCTGTGTACAATCTCGCTTTACAAAACAAGTATCCAAGACTCCTGGCATGTCAGTTATGTTGGTAAGTACTGCCCTGAGAAGGAAACTGAGGTACAGTAAAACAAAAGGTAGATGTAAAAAAGGATTTAGTCACCTAACTCCGATACTGTAATTAAACAAATCTACTGTTTCTGTTACCCTGCTTTAGGTGAACCCGCTCAAGCAGGGGGTTTGGACAAGATGATCTTCAGAGATCCCTTCCAACCCCAACCATTCTGTGATTCTGTTACTTCAGCACCCACCTGAACCTGGGACCTGTATGTGTTAGGGTCACCAATGCCTAAATCACTCTTCTGCATGTGAAAGTTCTTAATCAGCGTTCAGCACTGTGCACCTCTTCAGGTTATCCCAGAAGGTAATGTTCTGCAACACAGATGCTTCCAGGTTCCTTCCATAGCTCCCTCCCACTCTTCCAGTAGCACTACTGCTGCTTTTGTTTGGACTTTTGTTACCAAAGAGTCTCCTGAACATGTGTCTCATATATGAAGATGTATCTCATATATAACATACTCTGATGTCAGCCTGCAGTGTCCTGGTATCCCTGATAATTATATCTTCTGCAATTACTCTGCTTGTGAGCATGATCAAATCGAAGTTTCAAATCTCTCCAGTCTAGAAATCTGAGCAATTGTCTACCCAATAAAGAGAAAGAGTCTTACCTCAGCTTGAATGTTAGATGGCAAAACTGAGGTTTCATTTTCTGTTACACTGCTGGTCGGACCATTGCTTGGGGAACTGGGACCTGATCCAGGGGAGCTGCTACTGACTGAGGATTCTGAAAAACAGATTAAGCATACATGAATTTCACAGTGGAAAGCAACACATGATCTTGATTAATTGTATACTCTCTACAGCACAGGGTTTTTTGCTGTTGAAAAGTATCTATCAGTTATGCTATTTACTTATGTTAAAGGTTTTAAATTCATCCTCCATTTCTTTTGGTTTTCCTTTGACAATGCTAACAAGGAAACTCTCTGTCTTTCCCCTTCTGATCTGTCTGCTTCACAAAGGAAGAATTTACTATTTATTTTTCCCACAAAGACGGTATGATACTCAGAATCAGGCAGAGATACATAGAACTTGTAATGAGTAAAAAGAAAAGAAAGTCTTTTCTTTTTAATTGCAAAGAGTCCTGCCTCTGTAAGAGATCAAAATGACAGAGATAGCAGGCTTGCAAAGGTCATGATAACATGTCGTCAATTCATGAGGCCTACTGCCATCTCCCTTCTCTTTAGAAAGGGGATGAGCCCGTTGCAGACTAATCATTACATACGCAAGTAATAACGGCAAAATATACACCACTCTCACTACATCTTTGGCACAAATATCAAGGAATATTTACAGCATACAAAAATATTAAAATATCATTTGAGAGGCTGTATGTTATCTTGATTTAAAATTTCCCAAGTTCTGTCTAAAATAAAGGGGAACAGGATGATCTTGTTGTGTGTTGTTGTATTGAGTTATTCTAATCCTACACTGATACAAATGAAATTTATGTAGTGGAAACAGTTATCAAGGTTAAAGATGGAAGAGCACAGCATTAGTAGAGGTAAGCCTGTCTCATGAGATAGCTTTCAAATTAAAGTACTCAAGAAGTTAAAATAATTAATATCTAAATGTGGCAGTAAATATTCTATAGCCACTTCTTTGTTTCTTCACTCCTTCTGTCTCAGTTCACACGCAAAAATATAACCTCACTTTGACTGAAACTACTGGGACATTTCCTAGCTGTTTCTTGGACCTGTTGCTCTTTCCTGCTAGAGCTGACTTCGATTTACTGAAGTGAATCCATACCCAGCTATGCTAACTGGTCAGGTAAAGATCTTGCATCATATTCTCACTAGTTTTCATAGAAGAGCAGAACCACAAACTTATTCTTTTTCCTCAGTTTTTTAAAAATTACAATAGCACTTTTTGTATAAATAGGCATTTAAATAAAGGGCTATTTTCAGTTAAAAGAATGAAAAAAAGAGAAAAAAGCTTCAGCCAGAAATGTTTGATCAGGGAAGTTTTGATTATGAAAGGAGCAAAATGTCATATAGCTGATATTAATAATTATAATGGCAATCTGTAAGCCTCTGAATTATTGTCAGAGCTAGGAAGAGAACACATTTATTTTCAGGTTCCTGGTCTTTCAATGGCTGCAGAAAAAAATTCCTGGGATAAGTATTTTGCTTTACATCTTACTTGTGAGTGTACGAAATATAAAGAAGTCAGCTTAAACTTAGGAAGTGGAGATCAAGAATCTCATAAGAGCTTCAGCAAATGGAAATAATAAATTAGCTGTAAAAAATTCTAATTTGGAAATAATTTACAGGGAAGTTACCTTATTTAGTTACTTTCATACTTACATTCATGTCCATGCCCCAGTTTTACACGACATACTGTGAAAAGCTGTCATGAGAATTGCACGTATGGGGATACTGACGTGAATTTGTTCATGTTGTGTTACGTTTCCATCTTGGTGTGACATAATTCTGATATACCAAGTGAATTCAGATACATGTCTGACAGACTAGTAACAGCTGGTTGCATAAACATATGGCCTGATTGTAAAATCACTTGAACAAGCCATGAAGCTACCAAATATCGATGCAAAGTCAAAGCAAGAAACGTCAGAATGAGGCCAAATACTGCAAATACTCTTTTCTTTCAAATCAACAGATAAGGCCTTGGCAGCACACTAATCCTAAGAACTAAAAATGAGAGGACTTTAGGCTTTTCTTGGAACTTGGGTGCAATTCTGCAAAATAATATATGTGACAAAATTTACCACTCTGCAATACCAAACATGTGAAAGAAAGCCTTATCATCCATGGTTCATCCACCCTGTCACTTTTTAAGTTCAAGGGCAGGAAAAATATTGAAAACAAATACTACTTGATAACAAATTTTTACTTTGCTTTTTTTCCCTTTTTAATCCCCCCCATATGCATAATTCTGTATTTTTACATGCTAAAAGTTCCCTTTCAATTACTGAGAATACTATCTGCTATGACCAACAGCATGCCACGGAATATTTAAACGTTTCAGCTCTTTCTTCTCAAAAAACAGCTTAGTGAGCCCTTACATCAAAAACAACTAATCTTGACATTTTCAAACAAGAGAAGCCAGAGGGCCAAACATAAGATTCCAAAATGTCCTTGATTAACCTAGGTAATACCAGATAGGTGTTTTTGCACCTGCTATTAGCATCTGCATTTTCTATGGGAGAAGGGAAGTGGGAGATGCAAGACCCAAAAATTTGTCCATGTGCAGAAGACACAAATTAAGGGAAGAGACTATTCTTGTTTTCTCCTTTGATGTCCCTTGCCACCAACAGTCTACCATATATTTGTTCTTGTACCTGCTGTTGTAAAGTACTGGTTTCCAAGCTGGTTTGAAAGTATGGCTTTCAAATTGACAATGACTTTTTAGTAAGTGGTAGAAAACTGTAGACTACAAGTTATTTATACACAACCATTCATTTAATATGGTTTTCTTTTCAGCAGCAGAAAAAAAAAAGATACAACCTTGTGTTTAGCAAACTGTTTCATTTCCAAAATACCACCACTATTCTGCGAGCAGTTGCAACTTATACAGAATTTCTTCATTCTTAATTACCTGTCACCTCGAAGAGTCGCTTCTTGAATGAACTGACAACATTTCCATCCTTCCTCCTGAGTAAAGGACTGCTTCTCCTTTCTGTCACCTTTTGTTTTAACCTTGAGCGTACCTTCAAATTGGGCTCTGAAGCTGGAGTTGAAGCGAAGAAAATAAATTATTAGAAATCAAATTACTGCTTCGTGTCAGACACCACTGACATTCCCTTTAGGACCTCATCTGATCCAAGGAGGGCTTGGAGGCAGAGATTTTACTGCCCATCCTCCCCAGCCATCCTGGTGCTCCTCATACAACTCCATTTTAGATTGGAGGCTAGGAAAGAGAGGAAGAGAGCTGAAAAGCTTTGGATCCCAGTATTTTTCTCATTCCATTTCAACTCTGAAGTTACCCATTAATTATTGTTAATACCATAAGTATTAATTAGAGATGAATGCAACTTATATTCTACATAATTTTTATCTCTCTTCTAGGTGAAAACTTGGACGGAAATACAGCTTGGAACTTGGAACCTTATAATTGGATTATGGTCTGATGACAGAAATAGAGAGAAGCCTCCACTGGTGCCTTTTGATTTCTCTTAGAAATCTAAATTACGACAAGCCTTGCTGGCAGAACATTTCTTGGTCAGCAATTTTAGGTCCAGAATGTCAATGTTTTCTGAGTAACACACCAAACAACTAGATTTATGACAGTGTCCTAAGAACAATTACACAGAAAACTATATGCTCTGAAAACAAAGAAGTAGGATTGATTCCCAGAAAACCTAGGATTATATTTAATGCACCTTGGGCAAGTTCCACCTTTGTTTCCTAAATGGACACGGTCTTTTCATATGAAGGCCAGAGATGAAGCTCTGCTGTGCTTTTTATTTTGTGATATTTTTAGCTGATAAAATGTTTCATGTACTCATTTATCTGTTCTTCTAAGTAAACCCTCTATCAAACAGACTGCTAAGAGCTAGTGAAAGATAATTGTGGAATAGACTTTGTTTATATTTCTCTTTCTGGAACTGAGGCTTGGCTAAGCAATATCTCGAAATAGAGAGAGCTGGAAACTGGGATCAGTTCTCTCTCCTATGCACAGACCTAAGCCCAGCCCCAAAGGAGGAGCGAGAGTTAGCAGAAAAACCAAATAAATGAAATCTTCATTCAATTCAGCATTATACCATTTGTCACTTCGGGGCCGGAACTCAATCCCACACTTCTAATCTGAGTCCCCGCCCAGCATGTAATATTGCACATCTGTTTCCTGCTGTCCCACTTGTTCCCTCAGGGACGGGGATGTTAGAAATGCTCACGCGAGAGCAAAGGGGCTGCACCTCCACCGGAGTGCTGCTGTAACCTTCAGTGCCTGCAGTCATGCGCTGGCCTTTGTCATGTACTACATTGCTCTTGGCAAGCGCTCCCTTCTAAGTGGCCTGTGCCTTGAGTGCATTTCAGATCAAGATACACAGGCTAGCACAACACTGGAAATCTTTAATAATAAAAATATTAACAAGAAATTTATTTTTTATCACTTACTACCACTGTTAAGACCAATGGTTCTAGCGATATAGTACATACAGATGACTTGTTTAGTCTCTAAGATACCATTTGCTATGAAATGGAAAATATAAAATATAACAATGGGCTAAGATTACACTACGTGCTTTCAGCACAGATCTCACCCAGGTACAATGACATTTGGAAGAAAAGGTGCTCATTCCTTGTGCACTTATGGTTATTTCAACTAATACTATTCTGTACTCTTAACAATATTCTTGGAGAATATTTCCATACCCGTGACAGACTAATGTGATACAAATCCTCTGCAACACTCACTGGAGAAATGTTCCACTTCTATATGAATGTTTCATGCTCAGTCACAGCGATTGCCTTTCTATTTTTACCACATTCCCATCATATTCTGCATCTGAATCAATCATATAAGCAGAGAAAGCAGACTTTGATGTCAATGTCTGAATTTATGAGCCATTTGAGAAGATATCCCTTGCATGAAAGATGAAGATCATTTTTAAATGGAAATAATCAATTTTAAAATGAAAAGGCATGGAGAAGAGTGGTCTTTAGGTTATAAAATAAACCTCCCAATAAAAAACAAAGCCAAGGTTTGAAGAGTGTTTGCGTCAAATACTGGCTTTCTTCAATGTCTTCCATGAGACACTGCCAGCTCCTAACATGGCACCAGTTAGGACTCGATGGCTGGCAACAAGAATTCAGGTTTCAGTGCACTAAATATATAAATTTAACCAATTTGAGGATGTCTGCTCCCATGGACAAAATGTAAAACTGTGAAGCAGTTTCTTGATACTTGTCTGTGGCTGAGGCATTGACTTGGTGTGTGACTGTAGAGGTCACTGTACCATCCTGCCCCACTGAAGCAGAAGCAGAATTATTATTGACTGCAACAGGTATGGATCACAACAGCAATCCTATGTGCTTCAGTGCACTCCTACATGAAGGCAGTAATAACACATCTGTAATTGTCAACTCTCTTCTGATAGTTAAAAAGGCAAAATTAAGTATTTTAAGCTTCAAGGATAGAGCTGTGGATTAAAATTATAAATGTATATACATATATATGCACACAGACTGCCCCAAAGCACATACGTGAGATTATTTAGAAATTATTTTAATCCTTTAAACTCTGAAATGCAAACATGTGAGCAAAAAGTGAAAATAAATTTTTCAAACTTTTTTTTTTTTAAGTTAAATTGTTCCCCTAGTATTTGCAAGGCACTTGGAAGGCCTTAGTGGCAAATGGTGAAGAATTATTATAATTAATCTGCCTTATGTTTCAAATGAGCATTTGGTTCAATACTTTAACTAGTGGTTCTTAGAAGTGGTCTATAGAGGGATAATGCTCAAAATAACTGTTTTGCATTAGCCACCCCTGTAAGTATTTCTGCTGCACATTATTAGCACCTTTGCTCAGCTTAATTAATCCACTGCCAAGGTTGACTATATTCATCACCCAAAGGCATTCTCCACGTGGAAAGGAAGTGTCACATGGGGAGACAGTGCCAAATAACTTCTGAGGCTAAAGCTTTACTCACCAGCTTGCTGCAGAGTGGCTTCCTCATGCAGATACAAGCCCCTAAGAATTATCCTTTTTTTGCTCCATTAATACCACAAAATCATTGAAGAGACCTTCATGGAGTCTATTACTTTATGCGGTATTTCAACCATAAACCAAGACTCTGACTCAGCAAGATAATTAATGCACATGACTAACTTTCCATACACCAAGCATTCCACTGGGGTCCAGGACTCAAAACTAGATTAATTCTACCCCATACAGGATACGTGCTGTATCTCACCTTCCTGAGGAAATAGGGCCTCTCTAAAGCACTGGAAGTGCTGAATGAGGTGGGGTTTGCTGGGTTAGATGCCTCCAACTATAGTGGCCCGAATCATCTGACCAAAGAGCCAGAATGCCAGAGACAAGAGAAAAACAAGAGCATGTGGCCAGGAGTGTGGCAGATGAGGAAAACAGGACTGCACGTTTTCATGGCAGCAGGCTGGTAGGTTGGGCTATTAATCTAAAATCCTGCTAAGACCCAGTATACATCTGATACTGGTCTAATTGGTCACTACTAGCCTAGCCTCCTTGCTCCACAAATCTTTGCACTTCTACTACATTTAGCACTTTGGAACAAGTAATAATCAGTTCCCAGTTGGAGAAAGGGAAAACACATTATCTGAGAGTGTTTTGTTGCAAAGAAAACAAAAAGACACAGCTGTTTTCTCTGAAGGCCATCAAAGCCCACGTCATTGATCTCAATGGGAATCAGTTGACACCCATCTGAGCGATTCACTTGAGTGGATTTCAGGAAAGACTAGTCTGAAAATGACTTTGTTTATGTAACTGTAGCATAATTTGGAATAATGAGATGTTGCAGCAATATGGCTTGTTCAGTCTTATCGCTATTACCTAGCTTATTCTCTTTTTAGTGCTGGCAATAATGAACTGGTATTGCTCTTTAAATGACTGGGAAACAGGTATGAAAGATACAGAAAGTATTAGTTTAAACAACCACAGAAGATATCACAGGCAACCCAAGGATCAGTTACCTAACTCCTTGGCATGACTTGTAATTATCTCTACAGAACTGAGAATTTTGGTCCTAGGTGAAGAAGAAAGACAGCGCCTCAATGATTTTTCTCATCTTTTATGGCGGCTTCATACAGCAGGAAAGAAGTAAGTCACTGTACTGCTAAAAATAGAAAATATACAGGCCTCTATATTGGTACATATTAATTTCATCACAATAACCATCATTGCTCAGGTTAGAATCTCAGAATAGAAAACTATACTCTCCTGAGTAACATGATACTGAAACACAAGCATGAGAGATAGGAAAATGGTTCAGTGAAGTCATGATGTCCTATACTCCACTTTGCTTAATATTAGCAATTTGCAGATACTACCATTAAAGAATACAGCCTGGGGCCAGGCTGCTCCCAAATGAGCTGAGGTTTTTTTGACAGGGCTTTGCTCCACTGTTTCTTTTTATTAAATACACAGCGATATTTAAGAAGAAGGGATAAAAATCCTTTCTATGCATGGGGAGAGGACAGATATATGAAGGGAATGTAAAAGATAATAATGCACTACTTTCTGATGGTTCCTGGAACACAGTACTACTTTTGTATCAGAAGAGCGTGTGCCAACTTCAAATCAGCATTTAATGAACCCAGGCAGGAAATGGGGGATGGGAGTGGGTGCATAGCAAGCAGGTCCTCATCTTGAGGCTAAAGCCATATACAGGAAACCTGAAGAACAGAAAGTGAGCTTTTGTCCAGACTTCGAAAGGCTCTAAAGTGAAAGCATTTCCTTTTCCTCACTAGCAGGCTGGCTTAGAAAAGCTGTGGGGCAGTCGAGGTAAATGATGCTAAATTTGGCTGCAAAGATTCCAACAACAGCACAAGCAACAGTGGCAAAGCTCACATCTTACTTGAGAATGATAAATTGCTCCCTATTGCCCAGGCACCAGCTGTTATCACTAAGATCGTTTTGAAACAATAACTTGGACTTCTCTAACATATTTAAGTCAACAGAAACAATTAAGAGACAAAGACTTCATCATCTTGAAGTAAATCTTCACTGGTATTCTCTATGTCTTTAGCTGTCATTTTTTTAAGCTGTGAAGGGTCATATATTATACTGATTTGAATAGATTCTATGCTGTACTCCATGCAGGAGTTATTAATTGTTTTTTCCTGCCTTATATCTAACAAGTATCAATAAAGGAATACATAGTCAGGGAATCTTTCTTTTTTCACACCATGTAGGATATTATTTTTCATACTACTGCACTAGAGACACATGCACAGATAAGCATTATGTGCTTTACAACACACAACCATGACAGGCCATGCCTGAGATAGCTTAAAGTCTAAGTTACAGGACAAAAGGATGATGTATGGGTATAGACCAACAGAGGTACAAGAGAAAATAATGAGATGGTCCTGGTTAGCACGATGATGGTATTGCCAGTGCACCAGTGGCTTATCCTTTGTCGTTTCTAGCACTGTGGCAACTGAGAATTTTCAAGAAGACACTGAATGTGGATGATGAGATAACTTTGAGATCTCTGTCGTGCTTCCACTTGAAGCAGGAGGAGCAGAATGGGAGAAAACATACTGTGAAGAGATTCTCATTTCATTGAGTCCATTGCATAGCACAACAGGTTCCTGGTCCATGCTGTGGGCTCCCAGTCACTGTGGCAATATACATAAGTAACAAAGCAGCCTGCCTGCCTATGCCATACCAGGACCTGAAGATCAAGGAAAAAGTCAAGTCTCACCTCACTACTGCACCAATGAAAATAGCCAAAAAAGGCATATCTAAGGTTCCTAAGAAGCTAGTCTGAGGGTAGTGAGCTAGGGACAAGCTTCCCAGTTTCCCCCTCAGGTATGTAGGTAGAATGAAAGGCACGAGATATTCCTATGCACCATCAGAAAGGACAAATGAGGAGATAGTCTGGGCTCCCTCACTACAACTATGAATGCAACCAAAGCCAGGCAGAAAGGCAGTGAACACAGGTCAGGTACGAAAACTGTTGCTTCCAGCTTCCTCAGCTGCTTTGTGGAGAGCTGCAAATGAGTTTGTCCTTCTGACAGACCCGACAGTCTCACAGCGTTTTCTCTGCTGCACGTGGGTCTTGCAGACATGTAGTCTCTGGTCTGCATGGAGCTTCTGACTTCTCCTCTTGCTTCCTGTAGGCAGCCACAGACTGTTTCAGCCACCTCCACACATCTGAATATATTAGGCATCGGCAAGATGAGCAGTGACTTTTTGTTTTCCTACATGACTGACTGACATTTGCTGTAGAAGGCCACGTCCTGATACAAGACAATACCAGACATTGAACACATGGGACATCCTCCCCACTGGCTGACAGACTGAGAGATAGCAGCGTGTAGTACAATTCGGTAGGTTCAATGACTTCTAAATTCTGGTAATTTAAAATGCCATTTCTGAAAGAGTTTTAAATTAGATTCATGAGACTGAAAGCTATTTACACATGCCTCTAAAGCTCTTCCAAGAACTACATGGACCTGACCGCTGGGTGGTCCCAACGAGGTGGGAGCACCAGATACAGCAGTACAGGATGGAGACACTTTGTTTTTCTGGCTTGCATCACCTAATGTGTTTTCAGCATATACCAAAATTGTTTCCTGTACAACCATTCGCTTTAAGGGGAGTGATGGTCATATGTGAAACCCCTTAGTCCTTTGCTTTATTTTACTTTTGTAAAAGGCAGAATGCTTTATTTATTCAGACTAAGGTAAATATCCATTCCCTAAATAAAAAAACAAGTTTAGTGAAATGCATGGTAAAAGAGCTAATTAGATTAGATGGGATCTCGCAGCCCTTCAGCTCTCTTCAGGCTAAGGAAGCCAATTTAACTAGATTAACAAATTTTCATTGATTTCCTAAAGAAGGTTCAAAAATGAAATATTCCCTGAAGCTGTTTTAAATATCTAACTTTTCTTTGTTGTTCATTGCAGTCTGTATGAAACACAAAATTTCTGTTTTATTATCCATGCAAACAAGTGTTGTCTTTCTACGAATGATTTATTGAGTTAGATGTAGGAATTAATTAGTGTACTGCTTGCATTTAGCCAGAATTAGAGATCTTTATATTTTTCATGAAAAGCTGATCAGTGCGATATATTTCCTGTTGATATTTGTTCTGCATGTAACCTGTGAGGCAAAAAAACAGGTCACTTGATAGCATTCTTAATAATTTCTATTCCTTAGCACAGAAATAGCATCTCCTTGCATTTGCACCACTGGGCTATGTGGCGGTTTCAATGAGGCCATGGTTTCACTGGGCCTCTTGAGTCCTCATTACATGTCAAGTCCACTAAAACCATGGCATATTATTGCTATGCCAGGTCCATCTTAATCTTCTTCCACGTAAACTAATATTCTTTTCCAATAATAAACAGGGGATTAAAAAGCAAATAATACTATACTGTCTTGAAACATAGAATAAAAGAACAAGGATATTTTAACATTAATTCTCATCTTCCCTGCACATATTCAAATTCTATAACTGTTTTGCACTTTTATAGCACTTATGGGAGCCAAATTATATCTGAGTTCTCAGGAGGTGTAGAGGAGAAAGAAGGTGGTGAAACGGGCCATTTAATAGAGGGCATCCCTCATTTGAATGGTAATAACCAAATTTAGATACGCATGACTGGCAGTCCTTCTGGTTAGGTCTCCACTGGTTATTCTCACTCCCACTTCTGACCATATACACCAGTTGGTTCTAGCTGGGAAGAAGTAATGGGAATATAATACCATACTTTCTAGAAATACAGCAAATCCCATTCTTCAGCCTAAATCCTCCTCCAACATCCACTGAATCACTAATTTTGCACAAGAAAAAATACCTTCTTCAGTGAAGAAGTGCCAGAGATAATCCCCTAGCCCCAAAAATTGAGGCCTTCGTGGGGTCACAATTTGACCCCTAGATACATGATTTATTTTTTATAGAATAATCATGTTCATGATTATGTTGTTCCTCAAGCCCCATACAAGAAGGAATTAGTTAATAGGGTGATTAAATCCCACAGATTTTAATCTAGGAAAATATCCAGCAGTGATAACTCATTGATGGCAGGCAAAAAGTATAATCTAATATTTCATCAACCTTCAAAATTTCATGATGAAACACCATCACCTTGTCCCCCAGTTTAACAGGGCATCAATGTCATCAGTAGATGAGAGCCGGGCAGGTCTAGTTTGCTGAAGCCTACTCTTTAGAGTTGTCCAAAGGCAACACAGAGTACAGGATGCCAAGAAAACGAAAGCAACCAAAACACAGTATATCTTGCTTTCCTAGCAGATGAGAACTATGGGCCAAATTCAGCTCAAGAGTAGGAAGGCACTTCAGCTCCACTGAAGACAAATGAAGATAAAATTGGCCCCAAAGTTGATTGGACCTTCAAAACATGTTTGTCTAACTTCTGTAGGCAAGGCTGACTGTGAAAGGATCTCTCTACATTAAGTGAAGCGAGGAGAAAAACCCCACCTGTTTAAAGTCTTAATTAGACATTGACACTGCACCTTCACAACGAAACTGAATTAAAAGAAGTTTACTTTTAGATAGGTTCTTTATGCTCTGGGATATAACTCCAGTCCCCTACAACTTAATTAGCTAAATATACAATATAACCTTGCATCTGGTAGAGTAATTTAACAGGAATAATTGTGCACCGCCATAACTCAACGAGACACTGAGGAAAACCATTGAAATGCTATTTCCTTTCCTTTGGAAGAGAATTATGTACAATTTCAGCATGCTTTGCATTTCTAACAGTTAAAGCCAACAGGGAGGTATCACTCTCATTTATATTACTTTCCCATGAGAAAATCAAAAGCAAAGTACAAAGCTTATGCCGTTGTTCATGAATGGCTCTGTAATACTTACTTGGCTTTAGCCAGAACATGTTATTTGGCAGCTAAAACCCTTAATTAGAGTTGTGGGTTTGAACAGATTTTTCAGTGAAACTATGTTTTGCAGGAGTTTGGAGAAGTGCAATCTTTACTAACCAACGTCTTCTATTTTGGATGATCTGATACCATGTGATTTCCACTTTTCACTTCTCTGTCTGTTTCTCTCTTTTTGCCATCTTTTAGATGTTCTCATTTACTTTTCTAAAAGTTTTCAACTGTCCCTGCCCTACATACAGTGGAAGAAAAATCCTAGTCCCACTGAAATCAAACAGGACAGTTTCTACTGACTTCAAAGAGTCTCAGATTTTACATGCAATATTTTGTAACTTATTTATCCAGAGGGAACAGATTTTGAAATGCCTATTAAAACCATTCTATTTCATTTTCAATGGACATTACGCCCTTAAAATGCTTTAGATTTTAGGACTGCTCCCTGCTCCTTATTTAAGCTTATTTAAGTTAAGGAAACTTTAGGTTCAAAAGTCAAAAAGGTGTCTAGTATCTGATTACCTGCTTAACAAAAAGTTATGCAAGCTACTTGTTAATGCTAATTTATAAGACGTTTCTGAAAACATACACAGTTTGTGTAAGAAAACCTTTACGTAAGCACACGAAGCAGAAATTTGTAAAGCAATTTTGGCTATGCATTGGGCAGTAAAAGGAGTACTATGATAGTATTTAGACCAAGATTGTATAATTAGTCTAGCGATGAAGAAGGTTCAGTATCTAGCACAACAGAGTAATTATTGGCAAGACAGAAAGTGATGTACGTAAAAGTAGTGGGATTTTTGCTAAAACAGAAATGCAGTGAAAAATCTTTATCCAGGTCACCTTGAAACTGAGTAAGAATCAACCCACGCGTAACACCTTTGCCTCCTGCAATTAAAAGTAAGTGTTAAATAAAATATATTAGAGGAACAATCTTGCAGTGATGGGAAGCCTATGACGATCTTTACGGGAATCATCCTTGTGATGACTCCTGTTGAATCCTGGTACAGGCCCTGGCAGCTTTCATGACACCAAAGCATACCTACAGAAGTTCTTTTTTCTCTGACAGTGTCATTAAGCCTACCCCAGCATTCATTTTTATTTAGTTTTAAGCTATCTCAAAAAATTTCCCCTCTAATTCCAGCTAAATGAGAGGGACAGGGCATCCCTCCTCACCCCCAGCTTAGGTGGCTGCAGAACCCTGATGGACATGAGATGACTGCAGCCCAGCACAGTAGCTATGACGGTATTACATTTCCTTAGAGCTTCTGGCTCCCAGGGGCTGAACTCTGTTTTGGCCTGTTCATTACATGAATCCGGAAGAAGCTGTTAACAACAGTTTGTTTCAGGTTCACTCTTCAATTGCAAGTGAAAGTTTCGTCTCTTTCTAAAACTTCTTACTACTAATTGCGCCCTCTCAAGTCATTCATAGTGAATTTAGGAAGGCTAAAAAAGTCTGGTGATTAATGGGAAGAGAAGTCAAGAAAAAGAAGGGCTGGGAATCAGGATACTTCCCCCCCCCCAGCCCCCAATCTGTGATAAGCACTGGTGATTTCCTTTGGGCACATCACCAAGTCCAAATTTGTCAAGCCTGTTCATTAAGCCAAGAAAACAAGGACTCTGAGAGGCAGGAATGCTTAGCATCCATGAAAAATGGGATAAAATGAGGAGAATCATATCATGTTTGCCTTGTTTCCCTGCTTCAATAAACAAAGTGCCTCTCCCATTTCTTTCGCTCACTCATAAACTCAGAGAAAAATAATGCTTCTCTCTACTGAGCTTGACTTCTTCATTTTGACAGACATGGTAATTGAGGGTTTGTGATCCTCTAAGCCTTTTTTTTTTTTACCGAAGACCAAAAGAAATCCAGCTTTTTCATATACTGTTACTTCACAGGAGAGTGTTTTCCTAGAAAATGCAAACAGAAATGGAATTTGGTGGCACAAAAGGGAAAGGGAGAAAAACTTTCACACACGAAATGTTTTTCTTCTCAGTTTCAGCTGCTCCAGTAAATTACTGAGTCAGTAGGTGCAGAAAGAATAATGGTAAGGAAATATTCTAATTAATTTCTTTTTTAAAAAATTTACATCTGCTGAGTTCTCATTCAGGAATCTTTCACTCTCATTACACAAGAGCTATACTGTTATTCTACTGCCTAATCAGGTTAACTTAATATGATTTTTACAAAGTGATCTTCATGACTGTGCAGCACAGCCTTCTTCCTCTCTTTCATCACAATATTAAACAATCGTCCATCTCCTCTTTTTTCCTGTATGAAATTACATAATTTCCCCCCTCCAAGCAAGGACCTTCTACTATTTGCTATTTAAAAAAATTCATGCTATATTTCCATTGAGCATGCTTTCAATTTTTGGAAAGCGAGCTACAAACATCTTCTCAAATAGTACTATTGCAAGCGACCTTCAGATCCCTATGCAAAATACAAGTTGTAAGCTTACAACTCCATCAGCAAGGAAAGATTCAACTGGCATAAATCCAAAATAAATAGAAATACTGATTGACGTTCCCATTCTGCCACGATTGTGCTAAACTCAGGAAAGAAAAAACAGTTTATACTTGATATGATGATGTCCCCAGGAATTTCTTCCAACATGAGCCAAAACATGAGGCAAAATGCAGAAATTCCATCTATAGCAACATTTTAAAGAAGCATGCAGCTTTGGTTAGTGCTAACCTTTATTGGAATTTACTGGCTTTTGCTGGTTTCCATCAACACTTGCACACAGAAAATGAAATGTTACAGATCGAAGAAAATGCAAATGTTATGGCCATTTGCCAGAATTTCTGCATTTATTTCGACAAGGTAAAAAAAAAACCAAAAAACTTTATTTGAAAAGAACTTCTACCCTACCAAACCCATGTTGTTTGCTACATTTTTGTTAGTTTTACAGTAACCTCGACACGCAGATAATATTTTCCCAGATAGACAGACATAGAATTATGGAGATCAACGATCAAAAGTTCCCCATACTAAATGATCAGGTCTTCAAAAGTGCTCAGCTCCCATCAGAGCTCTTACAACAGTCAGTATGAATTTCAAAAGTCTTCAGTAATAGGGAGGAATTTTCAAACCTCTCTGGGTAATTTAGACGCATTAGTCTCGTCGAAAGTTAATGAGCCATGTGCTGCTCAGGCTTTTGGGTGCCTTGCAAGAAAACACACCTTACAACTGGTATCCATGGTGAAAGTCGTGGGCATTTTTAAAATTTGATCTTATGCTGTTTAGGCTAAATTCTGCTCTTAGCTACAGATGTGTAGCTTCTCCTTATGGTATATTTATCTGTCCAGTGAAGCAACAGCTCCCCTTGCTCTGCTCTTTTGAAAGTCTGTCATCACAGAGCATCTGAATGCAGCTGTGCAAAGAGCTGCATATCCTGGCCTCTAGCCCCTAGGACAGTCCCAATCCTCCATGCAGCTAAGCTGTGCGAAGCCTACTGCTGACAAGTTCTGCTGCATCTTGTACAGAAAGGAATAATCCACATGGCTAAGAAAGTTTTTCAGTAACCATAGTCACTGCACTAGGATGTTGACTCTGGTACCTAACCAGAGTAAACATAGGAAGAGCAAGACTCTTAAGTCTTTCCCTAGTTATCTATGCATCCCATCATTCTAGATGCTAGGAGCGTAAAAGTTGCACAGAATATTTTCCTCTTTACCATAGCCTCTCTGAATTCACTTTTAAAAGATTAATAATAGATGTCAGTTCAGGACTAATTAAGCAAAGGTTAAATAGATTACTGAACAAGAAAGTGAGCAAGCAAGACTCATGATTTACAATGCCTAAGTGACACTCAGTGTTCCCTTAGCACTGAAAAACACATTAGGATGTCAGGAGAGAATCATTCAGCTTTGCTGCCCATTAAATCTGATCTTAGAGTAACCGATTCAATCAGAATTATCTTCCAAGAGCATTATATTAAAGTTGGAGAAGAGAAAGATACCTCTGTATTTTATATTATGAATATGGAAAATAAAATTGAGAAGCAAAACAAAGCTGCCATTAAAACCCACAACAGGTATTCCTTTCTTAAGGCTGAAAGGAATGTGAGGTCTGCTTTCATATGAATTGCTGACTCCACGCAGGTTCAGCACCACAGAGGGTTTACCAGAAGCCAGTGGCAATAAGCGTTCATAGCCTAAAGGAAAGGAAAAGAGGTTCACCCCTCATGGCAAAGGTCAGATTTCTGCAGGCTTATAGCCTGTCCATATACATAAGTGTTCGTGGGACATCTTTGTCTAGTAAGGTCCCATGAGGATGACATAGGCTCCACAATGTCCCCTCTGCCTGGAGGATGGCCCTATAACCACCCAGATCAGTTTAGGGTCATTTGACTTGTGTCGATCTGGTTCCTGTTGCTTTTACTCTCAACCTGATGAACGATCATTGCAACCTTTGTGGGGATGTTGCTGAAGGCTGGAATTAAACAACCATAGTATACAGAGAGATTGGATGTGTAAACAGGATATTGAACAGTTGCTATTTTCACGGATGTGGAGAGCTATCAAATATACTCCCTTGCTAACATACAACACGCTGTACACTTCATTTATATTTGCTTATCAGAATCACTATGTAAATGTCACAGAAACAGTTATGCTAATGATTATATTAGTATTTGTCTATTTATTCTGTAGATATCTTTTCAGAGAGTCATCATGTCCTTTGTTCAATTTTGGAACTGATGCATTGCATGCCCAAATATTTGGAATAACATATAGAAAACATCTGGGTTTAATTATATTATAGTCCTCTTATGCAGACAATGGGAATTGAATTAAGGAATATTTTGAAACCCCCACAGAGATATAAAAGTATTAGCAGCTGCACGAGAACTTTACTGTTACAATGTTTGAAAATGTTTTGTTTTACAGATCAACAGGCTGACACATCATAAATATCAATCATAACATTTAACATATATAAACATGGAAGAAAAATTAAAACTTGCATTTCAAAAACATGTAGATGAATTCACAGCATTTAGAAGATGTAGAGTGTATCCTTTTGTTTAAAAAATGAAAATGTCTATTTTATTGGCACAGAAAATTTATGTTGTACAGTGGTATTAAGCAGAGAACCACATAAGGGCTTATTGCGACTGAATAGCCTGAACAAGACTTTATAGAATCTTGTTACATTGCCCCCATATTGTACGAAGAGTAATTCAGCTAGCATAAATTAGCATTTTGCTTTTCATGCTTTCATTCCTTTGAAAATACTTGGGGATACAATATGAGCTTAGAGTCTGCCCTAAAGTATTAGATACAGACTGAATTTTCTTTCTGAATGTACACTGGTTCCAAATGCCACTTCTTTTCAAGTTAGGACCAGTTTCGCAGTTAGTTTTCAATCTCCCAGTGGCTAAATCACATTCAAAGGCTGTTAGCACAGTAGGGGGTCAGACTGTCTCTCTGAATGTAACTATATCACTCAACAGCAGACTCATGCAATAAGCGATCTAATGTTTTCTTTTCTTTTTTTCCCCCCTCCTCTTAGTGTCTCCCTGCATTCCTGGATACCGGTCACTGCACCAAGGACCTGAGGCAACAGCCACATGGACTCCACCACCATCCTTCTAGCTTTCTTTATGGTGCAGAAAAAGTCAAGTCTACCGTTCACCTGCTGTCAAGACAAAAGGTTCAGTTGCCAAATCCTTTGAAGCATTCTGAAACATTCAAATGAACATTTCCATGTGCAATATTACACATTCCTATGTGTAAAAAACACACACAAATACTTGTGTGTATGCACATATGCATACAAACTTTGACAACCAATGACACAAAACATAATATTAATCCAATTCCTCCTCTTTCCATGAATTCTCCTCAAAATGTCCTGAAAAACATTGTCTAAAGGCAGCATACCATCTGAAGACAGATACTGTATCTACCATGCAAAAGAGAGCGAGCTATCAAACCCAGAAGTAATGTTAAGACAAAGAAAATAATGCCATAAAATATCCGTGAAATGATGGTCTGTTTAGAAACTAAACTTATCAGGACTGAAGCTTGCACTAGCTGTAAGCATTGGGAAACTCCAACTCTTGATACCATGTGGTCAGTCCGACCTCGTAAAGATGCAGTCAGGATCTCTGAACTTACCCATAGTATCATTCTGAACAGGCTTTATGGATTATGATATAGGCCTTGCTGATGGACAGCCTGGTTAAAATAAAGGGTGGGAGAATTGCTGGGTAACGGGCTCGAATAAACTACGCTAACTCACCCGTTTTACGAAGTGGAAAATCATCCTTGGCATCCTGTGCTCCTGGTAAAGTGTATTTGTACGGTGGCGAGGCCCCACTCAGGGGTGGAGAGCTTTGATCCAGTGAGGTATGGTGGGCAGCCCTGCGGCAGACACGGAGAGGTCACAAATTAGCAGTCACTGAGGTGACCAGCAGTAACTATCTACACATGTTGTACACATGTCTCAGCTGTGTTTATGTTCTTGTTCGTCTAAGTGTGCACAAACCACAGGCTCATGTAACCAATTTCACTTTTACAGTAAGTTATGGAACTCCTCGGGATTCCCAAGAACACGCTTTTTGCACTTATTATAAAAGTCACATAGGATAAGAGTCATGTTGACCTACAGACAGGATCTGTCACCAGTTTGGGGAACTGACCATTTTAGATTGTTGCATTTTAATATGAACCAGCTGAGGCACAGCAAAAGCCTTTTAAGTCTTGTTTATCATGTACAAATAGATGTACATTGATCCAGCCTCTTCTATCAAAATGTGGGGGATTTTCAGGGCAGGGGGCTTGTATAAAACTAACCAGAAATATTGAGTTGTTATTATCTGTTGAAAAAAAAAAATGCAAACTATTTAGTGGACAAGGTAGATAAAACCTTGCATATAAGTTCAGTTTGTAAGTTTTGTGAGCACACCACTCTGCAGCACATAGCACCCACGTCAGCAGAGAAGCTCCAAGCTGAAGAGTGCTTTCTGACAACTGCTGGATTAAAGAAACAGTGTGGGCAGATCTTTCTGAACACGGAAACTGCAAATTGCAAAGAAATTGCATCATTTGGCCCAGCGACAGGTTTTTTTTTTTTTTTGGTTGGTTGATTTTGCTATTTAGAGGGGGAGCGACGGAAAGGAGGGAAACTTTCAAACTTTGTGTTTATCTAAACATAATTTTACTTGGCCTTTTACAGAGTCTCTTTCCAATGTAGTGTGGTTAATCAATAATATGTCTCTGTCAAAAGGGGCACTACTATGAGAGGAAGTACTACTTTCCCTAGTGTAGCAGAAGACATCCTCTGCAGAGCTCCTTGTTCTCACTCATCTGAAGACTCAGAACTAAGCCGGGATTATTAGTCCAGAAATTTTACATACTCAAGAGAATTTTACACATTATATGGGAAAAAAAATTAAGTACTGTATCTCCACCAGAAACAATGTAGCTATATATTAAATCATGTTACCACAATGCTCTGATTAGCTCAGAACAGAAATTCCAAGGGCAGGCCTTCAGTAATCCTTTTTAAAAAGAACAAATACAAGATGGAAATCTAGTGTACCATATGCATTTCTGTTTGTCCTGTTGAAGGTCAATTTGGGCATAACATTGAAGTCTTTCAGAAATGCACCCAGAGTTCATTTTGTTGGATTGACTTATGTGTCTGTTGTAATAAGGAAGTTAAAAAGGAATTCATTAGTAAAAAAAAAAAAAAAAAGGGATAAAAACTGTAAAGTCAAACAAACTCAACAAAATAACTTGTTTCAATGGTCTAAGAAGATTCTTATCAAGGCCAAAGCATCATAAGAATACGCAGTTTTGGATACTAAAATCCATCAGAGTAAGAAAAATTAAATGACCGCTAGCCTTCTCAAAATCCTTGTGAGTTACTTATACCATTCAAGTAACTTCACTGGAAAGCAGCATCTCTTCGAGAAGAAACAAGTTTTGTGATTGATTCAAAATGCAAGTAAATCAAACATAAAGTTGTTCTAACTGCAAAAACTGAAGAGACTTGGAAAAACGACAGGTATAGTTGTAAAATTTGTGATAGCATCAAGAGATGAAGCAGTTGAAATAAAAAGTTTATATAAATTTCTGACAGCATCTTGTTCTGTATAGCTCTCACTTCATCACTGAACAGCGAGTACTCTTCAATTCAACCAGAAATATTACACTTCCGGCTTTTTGCTAACTTCTTGGTTGAACTTCTGTCTTGTTCTGGAGGCAGACTCTCAATACCCCTGCTGGAGAAGCATTCTGGCAAGTTTTAACAGATACCTCTACGAGGCAAGGAAACAGCTTAATACTGAACATACGTGTACCAGAGCTTGGGGTGGCGGCTCATGGAATGATTCTTCCCATTTGCTGGAGAGTCTTTTGTTGCTGATTTACTCAACAGGAACTCTTGAAGTTTCTGCTTCACTTCTGTACTGGCCACTGCCCCTAAGACACACAGAATTAATCATATTTTATCTTTACTTAAAAAAAATTACATTTTTAAAGAAAACAAAAACCAAAACACAAAAAAGAGCCTGTGTCTTGCTGCTGGAAGTGTTGTAAACTATAAAAAATATTGGTGGACATCAGTCAAAATGAGATAACGTTCACATTAAATGTTTCTCTGCAGAAGACTGAAGTTGGCCATAACCCAGAAATCCGGTGAAGTCATAAGGAATATTTCAACAGTAGATGAGGCCATTTATCCACGGCCAGATGTATCTAAAGAATTTCCTAATAATTCCCAAATACAAACCCAAGGATAGAACTAAAAAGATAGTGACAAAAGGTCACTTTGAGTTTACGGTAAAGAATGTTCTTTCTTTTAGTAAAGTAATAGTAATAGCACAGCAAAACTGCCCTCTGAACACTGTCTTGGTTATGAGCAGAATGCCACAGGAAGACCCAGCAGTGAGCCTTTTTATTCAAGTCACTTAAGAGCCTGTACCTGTGATGTCTGGAAGACAGACCACAGTCTGAAACATGAGTCTTAGTTGATAACTCTACTCTTACAACACAAAAACAACAGAAAGACCAAAACACCAGGAAGACACAGTGCATTTTGACCTCTCTTGGTGGCTACCTCAAGACAGTACAAGAAGTAGGGCTTGTCAATGTCAGGTTAAACTGCCAATTCCTATTTGCAGCATGGGACATGCTCCTTTACTCACAGCCATGATACTCTTCATAAAAAAAGCATGAAAAAGAAAAATCTTCTTTCAGTTTTCGATAAACAGTGACAAAAAAGGGAAGAAAAAAACATTTCTTTGAAAGTAGCAGCACTAAGGCATACTGATACTCTAAGTGTTTGGTTACCCGACCCTGACACAGCACAGCTAGCTGGTGAGCATGTCCCCCTGTGACCCAGTTCCCATAAAATACCTCTACTACCCTTCAGCTTCAGACCCTAACTCCCCTCCCCACATCTTCCTTCCCTTCTCTACTCATTAAGTAGATCATTATCATCAGCAAACACTGGGGCTGGGCCCGGGGGGATCACAAGTGCTGCTTGGCTGGCTGCTACATACTGAACAGCCACCCAGCAAGCCAAACTGAGAAAGGAACCATTGAGCTCACATTGCTGCTCTTCTTTTGGTGGGAGCACTAATGAAGCCCAACTGCTTATATGGAGGCTGATTTTTCATACCACTTACAGGAACCTTTTGTTCCTGCAGTTTTTGCCACCCTCCCACTGCTGGGTGAATAGGCTTGTGATGCTTTCATGGATTCATCATTCACCAAAGTACTGGAAGCACCATAGGTACCTTAATTTCTACAGCCTACAATATGGTACACCTACAACCATTGAACTGATAAATTTTTCCACCCAAGAAAAAAAGGCAGAAGCATAATGTACAGCTCTTTTCTGCTTAGGTCTTTGTCAGTTAATTCTTGTGGTCATTTAGCAGGGCAAGTAACAATATCTGCTCGTGGCAGCTTCATTTTGAATACCTTCACAATGTACTTCAACCTGATTTTTAAACTGACCTCACTAAGGAGAATTATTTGTATCTGTCTCCCTCTAGTGAGCACCAAATTTCAACAGTATCCTTTTTAGAGCTATATATGAGCTACAAATAACTCGTGATTGGGCCTCATGAAAGGGCATCAAGAACAAACACAAGGCAGTTTGAAAAAGTACTGGCAAAAGTATTCAGAACTCTCGGCCAAAGATATTGTTAAATATTTTGTTATATTTTCAATCTTGAAACAACACTCAAATTAGTTAATCAGCAAGTAATTTGATTTTTTGCTGTTTTGTAGTGCTTTCTGTATTGGGAAATAAGCTGTTCAGAAAGAAGTTCTCAAGCGAAGCTTTAGGCTTTCAAATTCCCTCCTTTTTTATAAAAAGAGCTAGATTCTTAAGAGGCATATACACAGGTCTGTCAAAATGTGCTTTCCTACAGTCCTCCAAGTCTGCACACAAACCAGCAATGTGTTTCTCTGGGTGCAACAGGTGGCCCTGCCTTTCTGCAGGCACAGCCTCGACTCCTCTAGTTGCATATGTCACACAGCAATAGGCTTGCTTCAGGTTCCTGTTCATCGTCCATTTTGGCTGGGAGAAGGCAGAGGGGACTAGATTAATTTCTTATTAGGATTCACGGTACATTGCCTCTTACTTTCTCGGCTTCTTTCTTTGCCTCGGAGGGGAGGAAGCTGTTGTTCCCTGCGATGCCTCTCCAGTTCCTGCTCTTGTCTCTGCTGCTCCAGTTTCTGCTCTTTTTCAAGAAGTTCTTGCTGTTGTTTAATGGCTAGGAGTTCCTGTTGTAACTTGCACAGAACAAAAAGACATGAGAAAGTGCAGTTTGCACTGTTTTCTAGGTCAGTCCTGGCTAAAACAACCCCCTTGAATAACTGAGTATCAGTGCCTGCTTTTGTGCTTACACTTTTTTTCATCTCTTAACCGACTTTCCCCAGCCTTTCAAGCGAGATAGTGCATTACTGGCTGTCACTAAAATGAACTCTAATGTCAGGTAGCAGCCTGCTGCTCTGGTTTCACTTCTTTCTCTTTTGGCAAAAATGCCTGGAAACTGCACAAGGTTCTTTGCCAGTGCATCACCCAACCCTGGCTGCTGTGCTCCGCTGCATTTGTCAGCTCCATCGAGCAGAAGCTTAGCACAGTAGCATAATGGCAAGTAGATCAGAAGGAAAAAATGAAAAGAAAGGCAAGATCATAAATTTCTGGTCAATATCCATTATAGCAAACCTACCATAATGCATGTAATCCCATAAATCATTTTCTTTTTACATTATATGAGGCAGCTCAGAGAAGAGTGAAAACACACCACTTCGTTTTACAAATGCAAGTATTATGCACTTGCCTATCAATTTGATTTGTGGGCACAAACTCAAACAGTAGCCCAAAAAACCAGCCTTTTAATATTCTCAAAACTGCACATGCAGAAAAGAGCCATATTGAAGTCTGGCTGAAAACCCAGCTTTGTAAAATAGGTAGTTTGATTTTCTGTGGATGTGGTGGCTTCATGAGCTTGATGATTCTCATTGTACTGCCTTAGTCTGCTGTGAACAACTTGCTGGTAGGTGCTAGCAGTTTTGATTTAAAAGGCTTTTATCACCCAAATACAGAGAAATAAGCACTCAAGCACTCATCTCTCAGTCACAGAGAACCTTTCAGGCATGTTCCCTTTTCGTGTCTGCCTAAGCATGTTTGGCTTTCAGATAAAGTGAGGGATAAATGAAAAATGTTGCTACCTTTATGTGCTCCTGGAGCTGGGCCTGATGCTGGCGGGTCAGGTTTTCATGCTGCTTCTGAAATTCTGCAATCAGCAGTTGTTTCTGAATTTGCTGCTGCTGCTGGATCAGAAGTAGTTCCTGCTGTAGCTGCTTTTCACGCATAATTGGGTCCACCATGGGAACCATCATCCTGAAATCAGTTCGCAAGTCTAATGGTGAGATAGGCTCTAATCCCACAGGAACCTCCGACTTTACATCCACTGTGGGAAGAAAACAACAAAACGTATATATATTAAATATAACTGGAGAAGGAGAATAGAGATCATTCCTCCTGGGGAAAAGAGCAATTTCACTCAAAGACTGCTTCAATGTACAGACCTAACAAAACACTAATGCAATCTACGCTGTATGCAAACTTCAGAAATTCCTACTAGCAACTGGAGATTTTACGAAGTATTTTATCACTTCTTTCCATTCTCTGCAAAAATACTCCCAGATTAATATTCTGCTAAATAGACTAACAAGCAAGCCAGTTCTAAAACCATGTCACAGCCTAATGGAGCAATATTTAGTGAGAATCTCTTAGGTGTTATTAACACTTCACAATAAACACTCAGGGCACTTCTTCAGTGTAAGATGAAGGCCTTCCAGTTCTCACTGCATTGCAAGAGATTTTCCAAAGCTAGCGTGCAGATTTTCTGATGATGGTGTTACACATGAACAGCTACCCAATGCTACATAGCTACTGCATGTAAATATAGCTGGCAAACACATAGGAATAACACATATAAAATTACGGGAAAACAATTTGACACAGAAAACGAGAAGTTTTAATACAGCTTTTTGAAAAGTGACGACCATGCTTGGAGTGGATTAGACATAATACACTATATATGGCTTGTAAGAAAATGAAAACATCTTGAATTACTCCAGTTTGTTGCAGTAATGGGATATATTGTTAATCCAGCATTAAAGTACTTAATGAAGAATCCTGTGTTTTTCTACCTCCTTATTTAAATCAAAGGGACAAAAAAAGCAGCAGAAGAGAGAGATTTGATGATTTTCACTACAATACTTGTAAAGCTCAGGTTTTCACTTTAAGTGACAAGACAGAGTGTAACTTTATCTGTTTCAAAAGAACAAAAAACTAGCAAGCAACATTTCTACAAGAGGAAAATAAATAGCAGCTGAGGGTCTCTGCTAGAGCTCAGCAGTTCTGATTCCATCCACGAGAGGACAGTGGAACACAAACACATTCACTCCTGTTCCTACTGCTCCACTATCTTCATAGGAAAATAAGATGATTAACTGAAAACAAACATGCTGTCGGAAATGACTAGGGAACAAGATTTTAAGCATATTTTCTCCTTTTGCTCTGCTACAGCTCTATTTTTTTTCAAGGAGAAAACCAAAATGAAACAGAAATATTCTAGCAAGCAGGAGCAGTAAAATTGAAGCAGAAAAAGTCGAAAATGCAGCAAATGGAGAGAACTGAATTCTAACTATACGATCAAATCTATTAGTAAAAAGACTTATAAAAAGAAGAGACAAGGCACCAAACCTCCTCTACTGATCATATTCTTCTCAAAATTCTGGAAACACACAATTTTCTGGGACTTTTGTTTTTTAAATCCTAGTAACTGTGACTGTAAACCCCAGAGCATAATTTGCCTTCTTAACCCGCTATCCCAACAGAATGAGTGTCTAAGTGCTTACTTTTGTTCTGAGACTAATCACTAAATTATAAAAAATCACCTTTAACTTACAAAAACTACTCTTGATTATAAATAATTGCCACAGACCAAGAGAAACGGACAGGCAAACCCCCAGCCTTTCATCCCATTTATTCAGCAGCAATCCACATTCCATTTGTCTAGACTAAATATAGCCGCGTTTATACAAGAAATCAATAGCGCTTGCAGAGACCAGAGCAAAGACATGAATATTTCATCAAACTCAGAGAGAAATGGCAATCAGCAAACTGACAGCAAACCATGTAGGCTGACTGGCCCTCCAGATAAGTCTCTGGTACTTGGACAATGGCTCATTGCCTGCAAGTCACAATCTTATCATCAGCGCTCTTCTATTTTTAACATTAATTGCATTGTAGGTGACAAAGGCTTATCATGTTTAAAGTGGAGAGATGGATTTTCTTACACCTTCTGTGACAGGATAATAAGCCTTACTCGGAGCAATAATAGTAACCAGAGCTTGGCAAACCCTGCAGGGTCTGGTTCGCAATAGTGTTTGCAAACTGAACCCTGCAGTTTATTTTGCAGATACTGGCTACAAATCAACCCCTACAGGTCTGCATGGTGATTCAGGCTGATGATACTTCCTATCTCTGATGAGCATCCCAATTCTTCATTTTCAGAGCACTTCTCATGACAGGAGGCCTCCAGATTTTTCTAACAGTGAAAATTTCCTTCCACTATTAGTAAAATGTACAACTGAAATCAGGGTCAGTTTGATAAGATACACATTTTCAAGAATTTTCACACACTCAAATAATAAATCTAGAGCTAGCATATCTACTTCATCGAGTTCAACTTTACCTTGTTCCTTAAGGTGGGGGAAAATAAATATTAAGAGAGTTCTAGAAACTTGAATCCATAGAAATCAATACATAATCTTTCATGTCATTTAAATGCCAATGTTTACTGACAAATAAAGGCAAGCGTTTATTTACTGGCATGAATATTGATAACAGTAAGGTTACCGCCAATACTACTAATAACCGCTGACATAGCGCATACTAACTTTTGGGGGTAATTACTGTCTTAAAACTGTAATAGCTAACAGTTAGCTGGATAATAGTCAACCTCATCAACAAAATTATTCTAAACAAGTAACTATAAACTCACCAATCAAACTGAATGGTTTACTACTGTCTGTTAGGTGGTCCTAATGCCACAGGCCATTTACATTCTCTGTACTTGTTACCAGCTGACAAGAAAGAGACAAAGCAGCCCCGTGGAGCTACATCAGTGTGAAAAATGTGTAATGGAGCAGAGAATCAGAATCTGTGTCTTTAAAAGCTTTGACTTTTAGCTGAAGCACCTTCCCCCCGCCACCCCAATGCAATTTTAAGTCTCAAAAGAGCAAAGGTGATGCAGGATGTTTATTCTCCAGCATTCATCTTTATTCACCACTCTCATTTATGTTTTTTCACCCACCCTACACAAGGATATATGTATTTTTCAGGTAGAAAAGGAATGTCCTAATCAGTGCCCTCAACCTCCAAACATGATGAGAAGCAGTGGGATGCAAGACTTCAACAACAGGATTCATCAAGATATTAGCCACAGAAGGAAAAGAATGGGTAATGAAAGAAAGTATTAATCAGAGCTTGATAAAGGCTAACTTCACTTTAAGGAGCCTTGTTTTGCAGGATTTCCAGTATCGCCAACGGAGCAACGTTGTAGCAGGCATGATTCAGACCAGGACCCTGCCTGCACTCTCTCCACTGCGGTCTGGAGCAGATCCTTCCCAACAGCTCTGCCAACTACAGAGCAGAAATATGTCAAAATTTGAGTAGAAAAATATTTAATTTTCATCCACAACACACTGCAAAAGGCATATGTATTTATTTTTCCTATAAATATTTGATTGCCTTTATCTTGAAACCTAACAACAAAAATAGTCTCAGAAGAGCATCCATATCAATTATATTCCAGAGATGGCACTTCCCGCAGTGCTTTTGACATTCTGTGGAAAGAAAAAAAGATACCTGCAAAACAGCATGCTTGTTGAGTAGATTTAGATGCTTGGAGCATATGTAAAAAGAGGTAAAAGAGCTTGTTTTAACCCTGAGGCTTTGCTTTTTGAAACCGTTCCTTAAAACGGGAATCACTGAAAAACTGTAAGTCTTTCACTAAAAGATGGCATTTCAAGCTTTGTTTCTCACAACTAGTTTCAATTTCTGGTGTACTAGAATACACAGATCTTTCGAATCACAAGTGCTGAAGGAAAATATCAGAAAATAAACCAGCCCACTTTCTTACCATCATCCCCGAAGAGGGGCAATCTTCTTTTTTGTTGGCAGTTACCTTTCTTGGCAGACATTTATGCCATCTTTAAAAACAGGAACTTAAACAAGGGTTGCTGTAATCAGCTGAACGGTCGCCACTCTTTATTTGAGATGCAATGAAGAAGAATTCTGGTAGACTTGCTTACCAGAACATCTCGTCTAGTACACTTATGATTCTTACATTAGAGGAACTGTGTGAATTTGCTGGGACTGCAGGTATTCAAGCTAACCCTTTCCCAAAGGAATTTCTCAGTTACACTGTTGGTCTGGGACACTAAGGAAGGCTGGAGAGAGGAACAGGGCATGAAGCCGGTGAGGATCTTTCTCCTGCTTTGGTCATCCAAGGCAGCCTTTTACTGGAGAAGCAGTTAAGGTTTATGAAGCGAGCAAGGAGGACTACAAAAGTTGGAATGCTAAATTAAAATTACATGTGACAAGAGACAGATGACAAGCTCCTCCAACTAGCAATTTCAGTATTAGGCAATAAAAGCACATTCCTGAAAACACACCAAAACAAGTAAAATCTAGAAGAATCATTCTGCCAAGAAATGGCCACACCTTACCCCAGACGTCAACTCGGTGAACTATTACAAAAAAAGAGAGAATGGGAGAGCTGTTTATACTAGTGGTACTCTTTTGAACTCTGCTCTACAAAACAGAGTCCACCTAATGTTGTTATTATTAACTTGTATAGTGCTTTTCATAAGTTTCATATGCTTTTCATAAAATGAAAACAAACCAGAACAGTTTTGCACATTTTAGTGTAAGAGGAACTGCCTCCATTTGGCCTTTTCATTCAAAGGAAGTGAAAAACCTTCCTTTTTGCAGGATTAGCCATCAGTCAATCATGACATAATCAGAGCACTAAGGAATTTACAGAAAAGAGATCTAAATGGTGGAAAGAGTGGAAGATCCCCTCCCACCCCAATAAAGACAATACTTTAAATTTACTCCCCAGTTTAAACCTAGAATTCTCCAGATTTATGTGCCACCTCATTCAGGACTTGAAAAGCATTGATACCCGAAAAGCTATAACGGTGTCTTTGAATATACCAAAGAGGAAAAGATTGAAAAAATGAAATACTGCAGGAGGCTGAAAGTTGCAGGAATAAGGAACAGAGGGTAGGAGGGAAACCTTGACAGGCAGGTGAGAGACCAAGTAACTGGCAGGAGATGGGGCAGGAAAAGACTGGCCAGGCAAAAAGACATGAGCAGCCGACCAGAGATGGAGCACAGGGAAAGGAGTTAAAATTTCTGAGCTTTCTGCGCTGAGAAGCAGCATTACAGGAGCACTGCTCACTCTGTAATCTAAGAGCAGCCCTGGCACACTGCTAAGGCAGCAGTGCTTGGCCTCACCGCCAGTGTAAATAAAGAGCTAATAGAGGAGCAACTTGTCCATTGTGAGGATGCTGGGAAATTAAGCAAGCAACATGGTTTTGAATAGCCATGACTAAAGAGGACGCAGTCTGGCATGAAAACTACTACAGCCATTGTTCAATGTTCAAAGTTGCAGAAAAATGTCCTAACCTGGAGTCCTCTCCCCAGAGGAGATGGCTCATGGCTTTCTTGGGGAAGCTGTGCCATGGCAAAACGTGCACGGCAGACTGCAGGAGCTAGGAGATGAAATTTTAAGAATAACTAGTGACATCAGAAGTACAGGTCAGATGATCAATAAACTCTGAAAGGTTAGGCTACCTCCCATGGGATGCTTTTATCATCCCAGCTGTAGTGGCTAAAATCTTGTACCTCAATTCTCAGCTGGTATAATCTGTCATTCCTCTGTTAACTTCAGTATAGGCAAAGCTTCTTTATGCCACCCGAGCAGCTAGATGCAGAATCTCTCTCACGAGTATAGGGGTGAAAATAGATGGCCTTGAGAGCATCTCATTTTAATATGGGGACAAAGCATCCAGATTTAGGATGACACTTATAAAACTTTTCTCCAACATTTAAAATCAAAAGAAAATTTTCTCCACCCTCACAATTATGCTAAAGGATACATCCAAGCTGAAAAAAGTGTCACCCAGATTTCACCGAATGTTATTAAGTATTTTTGATTAATTATATTTCCTCAATCATAGTCTGGATTTTGGTTGTCGCAGGCAAGGGAAGCAGAAAGAAGACAGCAAATGCAAATGGAAGATTTTTTTCAAAAGCAACACAATGACTTTTCATGGCAGTTAAGTACTTGACTGCAATTTGTACTTTTAAAACTTCCTCGCTTGGAAAGGAAAAGCACAAGAAACTAAGACACATTTCAGATCAGAAAAAATACTTTCCAGTTATTTTCTTGGATTATCCTTCAAGAGTCAGTAATTATTTTAAACAGTATTATCACCATATTAGAAGTATAAATGAACTGTCAAACCTGATGAGGCACTCAATTGAGTTTATGGTATTAAGTAGAAGTGTAATAAATTAGACTAGAAATGTATTCCTCTTTGTTCTATAAAAGGGATCTTATCATGATTATACCTTTTCCCTATTTCTGTTAAGTGTTTGCATACATGTCATAATGAGAAGTAAAATAAATGCAAACAGCGATCTGGGCTTTGATTTACCATTCTCTTATTTCCCCAGGGCCTAGAAAGGAAGCTCAAACAACCACAAACTTCTAACATATCAGTGAGAGGCCTTGAAATACCAACACTGAAGTTAGAGCTAGCTGGCTTTTGTAAAAAAAATCAAAGGCTTTATTATATTGATTTACTAAAATCAGATTCCTTCTCTGCAAATAGGCTTTTGAGTTAAACAGTCATAACAAACACAAACATAAATGCCATCTAATTTGTTATAGTCAAGTTTTTAAATGTTACAGTGTTCGCTGTTTCTTCTCTACTGAATACACAAGCAAAGGTTCCACTTACGAGCCTGCCAGAGTTCATGCAAATATCAGGCCAACCACTTCTGTCAGAGGAATAAAGGCATATGTGCCCAGTAAATCACATCAGACTGTGAAACGCTTTTAAACTCAAATATGGGATGATCTGTTATCAAGAAAGCCAAGCTGAGCTATATTTGGGTTTCTGAGTTACTTTATTTATATTTCAGCTAGGAGAACTCTTACACACGCATTCTCTACACCCATTCGCACACAGGCGCATTTTCACTTTCCAGAAAATGCCCTTTTGATATAAGGAATCTGAATATCCTAAATTCTAGATACTGCTGCTGCAGGCAAGATAAAAACAGGACAAAGATATATGTACACGTAGTTAAAAATGTAGAATTTCTATGTAACTTTCTTCTCAGTTCCAAAGTCTATGACATACAGGTGATACTATTAAATAATGATAATAAATCAGTGTTAATTATGATGTCGATACATGGTATTGGGTTAGCCTATTTGACCATAATGTGCCCATCCCATGTCATGCGTGCACAAGAAATGACAGGGAAGAATGTAAAATAGTGTTCTTTTGGCTGTGTATCTTCTGTGCACGGATCAGTACCGCTGTCAGCCGTATCATATTGAAGATGCCAAATAAAGTATGATTTGGTGGCAGCACCACTTAGCGGTTGCAGAACTAAGTAGGCACAATGTCTCCAAATCAGTAGGTGCCAGCTTACCACTATCTACTGGTCACTTCATTAAAGCCTTAAAATTAATTAATTAAAATGAAAGCATGTGTGATATAAATCTGTGGGCGCGCACTTGCATACATACATAATTCTTGCATCAGCAGACATGATACAACGATTCCTCTCACCTCCCTTTTTAAAACAGGTATAATGCTAGATGTTACATACACATGAGAAAGACGATATGCTTTTAATTGTGTCAGTATTATTATACATTAAAAGACAGTGTACAAAGTCCCCCAGGTTTCTAAGGATGACTGAAAAGGCACCATGAGGGGTTCTAGAGACCTGCTACAGTCTTTGCCTCATCCCTCATCCGGAGACAATATGAGACTGCTGCAAGTGGTACCGAATACATCCAGAACATATGATTTTCACTTACTTTTCTTTCATGTCTTCTCCACCTGTTAATGCTGCAGGCACGTTGGTGGCAATGTCAAGTTTACACCTGCTGAAGAATTCCCAACACTGGGGATACCACTGTTCTAATCCCAAGTGGATGACACAGAAAAAGGAGAGGGGAAGAAGCTCTTCCTTGAAGTGAGGATATCAAAGGTAAACAGCTACCATTAGGGCATGCCAGCAGGTACATCCTGAAGCGTCACCAGACAGCATGCTCCAGGCAAGTTAGACAGTGAGTGGAAGTTTGCTGAACAAGTATCCCCAAATAGCTTTGCTTTTTCAGGGGTGTGACAGCCAGTGCTCCAAATGAAACCCTTGGAAGGCAAGGTACAGTGCAAATCTTTCAAGGAACTATTGGCAACTTTGTATTTTAGGGAAAAAGATGAATGACACCAAAGATGCATTGAAAATAATATTTTCCAGTTCCTAGGTATTTTTTTTTATATATTTTTTGTAGCTGTATGTGTTCCCCAAGATGCTACAATAATTAGGGTTTTCTTTTTTCTTCTTTTTTACTGCATAGCAAAAACAATCATGTATATATAACTTACTAAGCTCACAACCTCTCTATTATACCCAAGAAATCAAGAAAGACCTTCTATTATTCCAATGTTTTTAATATTTATGGAACGTCCTGACCTTTGACAAGCATGGGGCTCAAAATGATTTTGATCCCAAGCACAGAAAAAGGGAGGACTGAACTGAAATCTCCCACAGAGGAGGGGAAAAATCCAACAGAAGAAGAATAATATCTTTTAAAGAATCTTTCTAATGGGAGATTAAATGAGATGCCAGTCAGAGACTGGCAACAGAATACTACTTACTATGCTAGCTCAGAAATAAAACTCTTATGTATCCTATGCAAAATTAACAATTGTAGATGTTTATTAGCAAAGATGTATTTGTTTGTATTATATGTTTTTTCCTATTCTGCTCCCCTTTGTACCATGTTGCTTTGGACTGCAGCATAGGGGAGTCTGTCTTCCTCTGCTCACATAAAACACCTAGTATATTTGCATAGTGACTGAAATAAAATGAATAAATAATAGTAGATCACTGGCTTGCTGTTTTTCAGAAGACCACCTGCTGGATTACCGATACCGAGCAGCAGAAGAGATTACAGCATGCATAGCCAAAACACTATGGGTAAGGCAGGGAAAATGAGAGGGAAAGATATGGTCCCAATGATGATGCAAAGCAAAGGAAAGAAGGTAGAGTTTATTAGACTGCAGAACTGAATTAGGAGTGGCAGAAGATGAAAAGGTACAAACAATGGCAATACAGCTGATAGGAATATTATGCAGCAGTCACGCCCCAAAGTTGGATGGATAATGACATCAATAGGCAGAGAAGATGGGCTGCTCTAAAGAAAGTAAGGGGGAGTTTCTGAGGAAGATCCCTCTCAACTTGATGAAAGGGTTGTGAAGGTTTTAAAGGTCTTGATTTAATCTATTTTCTGCTGCAGACAGAGTATGTCTTTCAGGGAACAACCTTGACTACCATGCAGATGCCTCATTTCCATTACTAAGACATTACATAAGGCAGGCACTCCAGTAAAAGAGATTACATAAAATATACAAAAAGCGTTATGAACCCACAAGCAAGGAAATGCCAATCTTCCAGGATGCTTACTTATATTTTTGTCTCATTAATACGAAGACAGTTGTGTTTTTATAGCATATAGATCCAAACCATAAGCATCTGCAGTAAGTAATCACAAAAAGTCTCGCTCTCATATTCTGCCATTTGGGATTTGGGGGAACTGAAAAAAGGAGACAGACATCTCAGTTCACAGCTGTAATCTAAATAATACAGAACTCTTCCATTTTATAACAAAAGGGTGTCCTGGCAAAGACAAACCTTTAGCTGTTTACTTCTAAAATCAAATAATGTTTTTGAGCTGAAAAAAATCCCAAACTAGGTATATAACATCTCATTCATGTAATTCTGTGACACACTTAATATCATCACTATTACACTACTTATCTAAATTCCTCTGTTCCTATTTTTCCTCTTTTCACCACAGTAAATTATTTCAACCCTACTGTGTCCATATCTTTGTTGACTTTGACTATCTACTTTGATTCCTTGAAAACATGTGCTGTAAATATCTGCCTTAAATTCCAAAGATTGCAGATAGCAAAAGCAACTTACCACTAACATAGCACTCTGTATGACAGAAAGAAAAGTTACTGCTATTTTTTTATAATGATGTAACACTAAACTTAGAAAATACTNTTTATTTGAGTTCAAGTCTCTACCATACTCATAAGTCTGTTTCAGATATATGCTGGCTCAACTCAAAACTGTAAATACAGCAGGCTTTCTTCAGTTTATTTATGATTTAGTCACCTTAATCAGCAAGTAGAGTTATGGAGTTATGATGGTGAGTATAGGAAAGAAACTGACATTTCTACTCTGCCAAATATTTGTCTTCATAATTTTTGAGCATTGTAAAAGCAAACTATAGGAATTATTAAGATGATGGCAACTTTCTCAGTACATTAGCTGGAGGCATTTTCCATGATTATTATTCTACATAAATACTGGAAAATGGTTCTGCATTCTGTAATATTCCAGAANAACTTAGAAAATACTATTCATGATTTGTGCTCTCCAGACTAAAGAAATCTCTGACAGGCTCCCTCCGGGATGCAGAGACCTGATTTCAACCACCAGAGGGAGTCAATCTGGTTTTTCAGGTCAACTGAAAAATTAGAATGAACAGAAAAAGCACTGAGAAGGGAAGAAATTGCTAACAAATACCATAGTTTATATCCAGACATATGTGGATACCAAACAAAATGAAAAAAAGCTTAATTGGGATTCTGTTCATTGAGGTAAGAAAATTACCTTTTTTGCTCTAAGTGTTTATTAACAAAATTCTTGTTAGTATACTTTTCCTGTATGACTTCAGATTAATAAAATTTTAAGGAATCAAAAACTAATAACTGACATCATCAGAATGATATTCATATTTCTATCCAACTTACTACTCTTTCTTTATTTGAGTTCAAGTCTCTACCATACTCATAAGTCTGTTTCAGATATATGCTGGCTCAACTCAAAACTGTAAATACAGCAGGCTTTCTTCAGTTTATTTATGATTTAGTCACCTTAATCAGCAAGTAGAGTTATGGAGTTATGATGGTGAGTATAGGAAAGAAACTGACATTTCTACTCTGCCAAATATTTGTCTTCATAATTTTTGAGCATTGTAAAAGCAAACTATAGGAATTATTAAGATGATGGCAACTTTCTCAGTACATTAGCTGGAGGCATTTTCCATGATTATTATTCTACATAAATACTGGAAAATGGTTCTGCATTCTGTAATATTCCAGAAACTAATGCAATGAAACACTTCTAAGAAATTCATCTGTTACGTCAAAAGAAACAGCAGCCATAGAAAAATTCTACACAATTCTGATGCCACTTAGCAAGTGCAGTTCAGAAAACTGGAAATCTGAAAGTTATTACCCATTTTTGTTTTCCTGCATTTCAGTAGGTCCATTTCTTACTAGTAGGTTGGTTGTTTCTCTCTTCATCTCAACTCATCTGACACGCAGAAAGCCAGTCAAGCATTGACTCATCAAGGGCATTTCTTCAGTCTCAAATGAGAGATTCTTTCTGAAGCAAGTTTTTCCAGAAGTTAAATTTCCTATTAAGAAGTCTACAAAAATCAGTGGGAACTCTTCTCAAATTTAAAACTCAAGTTTTAGAAATCTGCAGATCAGGCCTGGAACATGCACACTAGATTGACTGCTTGAATGGAGTCAAGCACCCAAAATTACTCTTCAAGAAACTCTTTGGGTCCTTTGAGAATCTCAGCCTAATCATTTAAATAAACCCAAGTCATATTGAAACCCCCACCCCCCACTTAACACATTAATCATTCAGAGTAGAAGTTCCCCCTCATCAGACCTAAGATGAACAAATCTTAGCACATTGCAATAAGAGGCCCATTTAGTCCTGTCGACTGAGCTTTTGAACCTGGCTGGAAATGTCATTACAAACAAAAATTCTGCAATACAAGAGGCAACATGAAAGTGTGTGTTTGGTTTCTGCACTTTAACCAGAACTTTTTGTGATCGACGAGATAGCATTAACAAAAATATATTATGGAATTATTGCATCAGGCATTACATATTAAGGACTGAGAGAAGAAGGCAGCACAACTACTTTAAGGTTCGCCATGCAAAGGCTGTAATACTGATTTTAAGGCAAAGCACTGACAGAGCTTGGTATCATACAGAAGTCATGAACACACTCACTTTAAGAAGAGACAAACTGGAATCTAGCCTGAAACCTCCTCATCAATGCACTGCAGAAGGCTGGATCCTGAGATTTTCAACAAAGCATCATAGTTGCAGCAGCAGCAGCCCTTACTAGGTTCTTCTGTTCAGTATAATTTGTTTTCTTTCTCAGAAATTTAAAAATTCTTCCTTACTGCAGTAATCTGCCTAATTTTGAGTTTTCCTCTTTCTTACTCAAAGTATTTAAAAAGCTACCAGGAAGTGATTTTCAATGGTTTTAGTTTATTTAGTTTATAATGAAGCATATTAAAAGAATTAAGAACAAAATGCAAATCATTTCTGATGTGTCTGAAAGTACAGCTTCACTTTCTATGGCTTTTTATATTTCTTAGAGTTACGCTGCTAAGAAACAGGAATTTGTTTTGGCTAATGAGGTTATTTACACTAATTTTTAGATATGTTTGTGTTTGGTTTTCTTCCCTTAATCAGGATCTGATAGACAATACCTAAACTTTCTACACTGTTATGGATTTCCCTGTAGCCAGCCTTGGCCCAGCACCCTCTCTGCTGACTGTAAAGTTTAATTAATTAAATGAACGCTGAGACCATGGTAGTATATCCATAAAGCAAGTTTCATGCAATGTGTTAGGAACTGAAGGTGATAAATATACCGCATGAAGCTGACTTCCCCCTACTCACCAACATAAAACACCATTTCCTAGAGCTACCACAAAATCTACACAACCACTAGCTACTCATTGTTGTGGACAGAAGCACTCTGCAGAAAGTACAGGAATAATAGGGTCTGGACATAGCAAAAATACGGAAAGAATGACCAATAATCAGTCCACCTGAAGGAAAAGAGGTCTCGAAATACAGACAATGAAGATGTCACTGATTTCACTCATTCCAAGTATGTGAGTACTACTCTGTCAATTGAGAGCTATGCACCTGATGAAACAACTCAAAGCAAAGCTGATACCCAATACTATTACCTTTCACTTTCTTCACAACACAGAGTCCCAAAGTGACAAACTGACTAGCTCTTGGTTCAGAAAGAGCTCACTTATGCACCCATAAAATTCCATTTTGTTTCCAATCACACCTACATCTGCCAGGGAAAACAAGAAAAATGAAATTGATAGTCAACACACATGCAAAAGGGCTTCTCAAGGATTTACCTTAAATGCCTTTTGAATACAGGCAAAATGAATGGCTCACCTTCCATGCCAGAGATGATAAAAACCAGCATATGATCTTTCTTAAAAAATGGGAAACAACCAAATGTCACTCTCCACTATCCTCTTAATTCGTCCATTTCCAGAACTTGCACCATCTTTTATAGATCTTGCTTCACCTCATCTTAGAGGACATTGTGATAAAAAGGAGACTAGTTGCTGAGATCTCACCACTAATTACAAGGAGGCTGACTTCAGACAGTGCTGTGCTATATTTATCACCACCTCTAAAAAGGTATGGAAATCAAATGCCGTAAAACTGCATGACTCGGGGTCACAAGGCTGAACAACTGTAGATCCTGCACTCCTTGTTCCAAGGAGACCAAGGATTCTTTGTTAGTCAACCATGACATATATATGGCTGCATGTCGTATATGATACAATTTTGTGCAAATACATTTATACTGACAGCATGTTATTATGGCATAAGGTGAAGATCTCAACAACACTACTGGGTGGGATCACCCTTTCTGTTGACAGGGGCAAACTATTACAGCGAACAGTTAACAAGAAAGTCATTAGGAATCATTTGAAATCCTTTTTTTTGGAACCATCTGACATCATTTTTGCTGCCACCCACTTGAAATTTAGCTTACTGAAAAGTGTAATTTTTGACTGGAAATGATGCCCAACAGCTTTTGATTCCTGTATACCAGCCAAAGAACACAACATATATATCCAGATACACAGTTTAATACCACAATAAATTAAATACAAAAGAATCCAATAAACTTTGTCCCCTCTGCCATTCAAACCCTCAATAAAACCCATTGAAACAGCACCTTACAACTTTCGTCCAGTGATGGCCTTTCACAACCATCTGAAGACACACACAAAATCTTGCCAATCACTCAGAAATCTGGCTAAAGGCCCCAAACTTCCAGAACTGAGTGAAAATCCTGAGGCTCAATACACAGTTATCTGCTACAGTCCAAATGTCCTAAGAAAGCACCTGTGTATAAACTACACAAAAGATCTTCAGAATTTGGTTGGTTCCTGAAAAACGGTTGCCCACATGGAACAACTCCAGAGCACCGCAGGTAGAGAAACTAGTGCTCACTTCAATTATTTCTGAGATCTCAGAGTGACATTAACCCTCTTCTGATCTATCTTCTGCCTTTCCAATACAGACCTGCTGATCACCTTTCCCTCAAATGCAAGAAGGAGACTGGATGGAAATTACCCACTAAGCCTTCCAGCCCTTCAAATAAAGTCCTCTGCTGAGACCTGACAGGGCATGTTTTCCCCATCTGTGTGTTCAGTTCCACATGTTTCTGAGTTCAAAACACCCCTACAGCAATGAGATTATCCTGATAATGCCAGGCAGGCTCACATGACACAAGCTTCAATGCAGTGCCCACCCAGGCTTAAAACTCTGCTGGCTTTTCCAATTTTGATATCAAGCTGGTGGGTACACTCAAATAGCTACATTCTGCAGCCTCCCATCTACAGAAACTGCCATCACAAATTTCCCCATTACCATTATTACAAAGAGGGAGAAAAAGTAACTTACTTGCAAAGCAAAAGCCATTCAGACCTGAGAAGTATGTCTTTTTCTGAAATAAACGTTACTCGGTTCTAAGAATTCACACAACTCACTTCCTTTGCTCTTCCTTGACAATGTCTATTTAGAAGAGATCTATTTATTCCTCAGCACATTTCACGGTTCCTGTTTCTAAATGAGAATCATATTAACAAAGGGTGGAAAGACACAAACAGTCTCAAGAAAGCAAGACTAATTTCTATAACGTATGTAAAGTGTTGTTTCCAGAGGGAAAAAAAACCCCAAACCTTCAAAGACAGGCATCAATGAAGTAAGCCTTTCAAGACCTACTGATCCTACCATGAACTTCCCAAAAAGAAGAGAAGAAAGTAAAAAGGTGTTTGAGATAAAATGAATAATTGGAGATAATTGTATAACCCTATAAACAGTTTCCAATTGACTGTTCATAAATAAATGTCAAAACTGACCTTCTTCCAAGAAACAGATCTGCTATTATTTAATGATAAATGATTGTCCATTCACCTATTACTGTCAGATTGGACTACAAGCATTTCTTCCTTCCTGTAATACAGTGGACTCCATGTTAAAGTAATTCCAAGATGATATATTGTACTTTCCACAAAAAAAAAAAAAAGAAAAAAAAGAAAAAGGCAGAGTGAAGGGAATCCACTTCCCACAAATTCACTCCGTGCATAGTTATTACTCTTGTCTCATTATTTTTATGCTCAGACTAAACCACCTATGTCCTATTTCATACTGCAATACTTTCAGCAAAAAAAAAAGTTCAAATACATACAATCCTTCTGCAAGAATACAGAGGACCACAGCACAGACAGCAAAAAGAGCAAGTGGCAAAAAATACCCCAAACACAACCATATTTAAGGAGATTACATAGTGAAATTCAGATTTTTTGTGTGTGTGTTTTGAACAGACACTGTGTTTTTTGCTTCCTTGCCATGGTCTTTATAAGCTCTTTACCATCACCTCCAGGTAATACTCTTGACTATGCAACCTTTGCTGGCACCTCCCACTGTGAAACTACTGGCAGGGTCATTGAACCAGTGGTACATGTTGGCATGGGCACGCAGAGCTGTTTTCATCCCTTCCCCATGGTTTCCTTTTCCACGGTAGGCTACCCAATATTCCAAGACACAGGCTGAACCACTATAAACTTCCTGCTAAATGACTGTGGTTCCAGTCCTCAGCCTGACCTTCGGCACCAGGGACTGACCACAGTCTCTTGAGTACAGAAGCATCAACATGCTACTGGAGTTGCTGAGTAAAATGATTAATGCATCGTAATACCTGTATTTGCTAGCACAGTATGTTCTTAACCGTTTTCTTAGGCTTTTGGAATCTGTAGCTTGCACTACCATAAAAGAATAGAATAAAAACACAAACCTATGAAGGTTTCTTCTCAAAACACTTTTTTGGCCATAACATAAACTCCACTTCGTCTCTGTATGCCATTAAAATGAGTAATCTACTTGAAAGTAATATAATTTGAAAAGTATCCTTAAAAGTTAAATTATTGACATTTTGTTACATTTATATTTATATTTTATGAATATACATGCAATTTTATATTCATGTTAATTTTAATACTTTTTATTTTATTTTACTATTAAAACACGCCACAAACACACACAATTCACTCGAAAGCTGCAGAAGCACTGGGGTCTGCTATCGTGAAACAATCAAGCTACAAAGGAAGAGCAACTAAGAAAAAGGTAACATCAACCTTATTTTAAGTTTACATTTGAACTTTATATATATATAAACAGAGCTGGATTAAGAAACGGACACTGTAAGGCCATGCCAAGAGCTTCAAAACAAAGAACCGTTTAATCATACTAGAATCGAATATCTTTTATATAATGTTCCAGTTAATGGTTAGTATGGAAAGCTAAAGAAAAATGGCTCAAGTATAATCATCATTCCTAAATCTGAGAAGACCTTAAAATTACACCTGGGGGAGCTAAGCTGCTTCATGCTGTGCGTAAGCGGCACATCTCCTCTCCCACCAGTTCGCGCCAGCCCTCCCAAGCAGGGTGCAGGCCATAACAGATCAGCTGTCACAATCCTCTCCCCAGAGAAAAGGAGGGGCTCCCTGCTCCTGTTTTATGAAAGGAGGTGAGACACTGGCTGAAGTCACTCTGAGTATGTGTGGTGTGAGTCTTAATGACAGTCACATGAGATATGTCCAGCGATGGCCCCGACTGCCTTCACAAACCAATATGTGTTATCAGAGCCCGTAAGAAGCGAGTGTGAGCACTGTGTAACAAGCAGGAGCTGTGTAAGCAGCAAGCGCAAGGAATTATTTCTTCAGGGATGAATATGAATCCTACATCCCACACTTAGCTAGTAAAACATAATCCTGCATTTAATACAATTAAGCCAATTAACACCATATGAACACTATTTTAAAATTTGTCAAGTTGGGTAGCCTCGTGCTTTGGGAACAGCCTTTATTCAGCAATGATAAAACCACTCTTACATTAGGCAGAACTCTTACAGCATAGGAGCACCACTTGAGATCAAAAAATAGCCCATGATAACTGATGTTGACAACTCCCAGTAGCAGCCTCCCAGCCATTTCAGTGACCACTCTTGCAGCCTGTGAAAGACAGAGCCACCAATATGAAGCTAATAGTCTTTAGGTAATTTCAATCTAAGTAAAGAAAGCCATCTGGCAAGAAATCTCAGCCAGCCAGCCACAGGGCTGTTAAACTGCTTCGCTGAGGCTGGCTGCCACTGAGGTTGCTTACTAGGGGCAATGGGGTGAGGAGGCGGTCTGCACTGCTAGACAAACCTCTGCTCCCCTACTGACACACCGATTTCCCTGTTGTACCGTCTTTTCTGCCATTCCCCGCTGGGTGAGTCGGCACCGTAGGGAGCAGGAACAGTCAGGTAAGGACAGAGCGGTGGAAGTCATGCTCTTGGTCTTTCTAAGACTCTGGTTGGGGTCCTCTCCCAGTACTTTCCTGCTGACAGCTGGCTTCATGGCACCAGCACACACAGTACGACAGGGGAATAACTGAAATAATTTCTTCCTTCTTGATTCATGAGGGGCACATAGTCGAAGCGCTTCCCATAAGTGAGCTGGACAGAGCATGAGAACTTTCGAGACTTTATTAAGACAGGGTAATGGAAAAGGACTACAAATGGCTGGTGTAAGGCTGATGGCTCTAATGAACACTATAGTAGACTTTGAAGTTTGGGTAAACTGGACTGAAATAATCCATGTCTGCCAACTGTTTATCTATACTGATGTGCCAGTTGCCAGTACCTTTTTGATGTGATAGTTAAGCATGCTAAAGAACAATGAGTTTTAAGTCTGTCTTCAGCCTAAAGATGTAAATAAGGATCACAAGTAAATACCTATTGCTTTCACTTGAAATTCCCACAGATTTTGCTCACATCTGTTGGCCAACTTCAACTGGCTGTTAACCCTTACCAGAGTACTCACCAGTACAACAGTTCTCTTAGCCCAATAGCCATTTCCCGCTATTTTGCTGATCTATGATTCTGTGAGAAGCATATTTTCATAAGGCAGATCATTTCTTCAGAGAGAAAAGCTTAAATGGGTGAAAAGGCACAGAGGGAAGCCATGCGTTTATCCCCATCTGATGTAAAAATGGGGTGGGCCTTCAGCCAAGCAGATGTACAAAGATCTGCAATTTTTTTATAGTATTTACAGAGATAAAAGGTATTTGAAAGAAAATCTGTGCCTCATGTTAATTCCTAACCTTCCTCCTGCCCCCGTTGACCCATGCTCTCAGCAGAGAGTCCTGCTTAGAGTCAGTCTGCCAATACTTTGAGGCTATGGCAGCCCCTGAAAGTAATTCAATTCCACATGTTCAGAAAAGGGGGACTGGCGTATACTGCATGGCCAAGCCTCTTTTCTGCTCTCCCTCTCTCTGCAGGGATAGAGCAGAGCAATGGCAGTCACAAATCCACTGGCAGATGCCATATTTATTCACACTGAGAGTGCAACCTCCCTCATATGGACATTTTGCAACCCCTGTCTTATATGGCCATATATATGTTTGTGCATATACAAACTAAAAACTGATTGAAAACACTGGAAATTTCCCTGCTGCTACATCTTAATATTTGAATTGCTAAGAATTTGCATCTCTGGAAACAATCTTACAAAATGCCTGTCTGGGTTTTAAACTGCACCTTTCAACTACCAGTTTAATCTACTAATGTGATACCTCAGCAGTTTTTATGACTGTTGCATAATTTGTTAGTCAGAAATGCCACAACGCAGTGTTACATATATGCAAGTCTGCTCTAAGGCCAGTTTCCCTTCTGAAAACCACCGTATGATTTGCTTTTCAGATCATATTAATTAATCCCTCACTGGATTAAACTGCTATGGTTTGTTACTTGTTATGCTGTTAGCAAACAGCTGGGTTTTACTAACTTCAGTGTAGTTTGTGTGCAACTTAATATCACCTCCATTACAAAACCCTTTTAAAGCTTAAAAAATGGTCTGTAATGTGAACGTCCTGTTGCATGGCATGTTTAATTTATATACACTTTCATCTGTAGACAGTATTTTCCCATCACATTTTTGTTTGCGGTTTTGATGGCAAACTCCAGATAACAGAGCAGTCAGCTCTACTGTGAAAGTAAAGATACAGAGCAGATATCATTTGCTCAGACAGGTATGCAAAAGACAGTAGAAGCTATGTACAATTCAGAGCACAACAGCTCTTTGTGGATAAATGATGAAAGATATGATTTCTTCCAGTGAGTAGTAAGTATGCACAACAAATAGCTGTACCACTGTTTATTTTAAGAATATTCCACAAAATGGGGAGAGCTACATGACTGCTATCTGCACTTCTGTTACTGACCATTTCAGTGGTGTTTCTATAAATACTGCACATAAGCAGCTATAAAGACAAAGATTTAAAAATAGGTCACAGGCATTAGGAGCAGATTATACTGTACAGGTGGGAAACAACGATTTCTGGCACAAGTACAGATTATGCCTGTGTCCAACATGTGGGAAGTCTCCATCAGTACAAATCAGCTGCCACCAGTGCTGAATGAACTCACGTCACTGCAGAGCAGAGCATGAATCTTTGACACAGCTCTACTGCCTTCTGTAAGATATTTCTGTATCTCAAGCGAGTAAAAAGTCAGAAAACAGAAACATTTTTAATGTGGGTTGTGTGAATAGTCCTGTGATGTATGCCTATAATAAAATAAGACTGCATATTCCTGATCATTGCTGGTACTGGATGAGACACTACAGAGAATTACACAGAAAAGAGAGACTTGTCATTCCTAGAAAACACAGTCACAGCTAGGACAATTCAGGTATAACAATGCCTCTAAGGCTAATTTCCCAAGGGAAACCTTGTTTATGAATTTCAAAAAGCACAGTATGGTTGGTTGCTCTTGAGAACCCTAGCTGCACAGCTTTTCCTCATCTATTTGGAGTGGGATGGGCACCAGACAGATTATGGCCACCTCACTAGCCACCGAAGAATCATAACTGCTTTCCTAAAAGGCACAAAATAAGAACCATCCTGGCTGTCTGCCTCCTCCCGAGATGCATCTTTTGGACACATCATTCTTCTGTCCTTATCTTGCCATTTCTCTTTAAAGGAAACAATAAGAAAGGAGAGCATGGCCCCAAATCAACAATGAGAAAGCACGTACTTGCCACACTTCTTACAGGTGACACTTTCTTTAACACTTTAATAAAATCTTACCGTCTTATAAAGTTCAATATATTTATTATCACGGAAAATATGACATATATCAAACCCTTGCTTCTCTCAGTCATATAGTTTCAAATAGCAGCTTTTCCTTTGTAGCTGGCAACTTATTCCTCATTCCTTCCGCTTTTGCTTTCTGTCCTGCTCATAAGGCAGAAAGAAAGGGAGAAGAGCAGAAAACCTGTCCAAACAGCACTTGCCACCATTGTAATATGTTCAGTGTGAACATCCACAGACAGATTTACAGAGGAGAAACTGAAGCTCAAATCAGGACTCAAAGTATAACATAACTTAATTCCCCTCTGTTTTTTGTCAGGAAGAAAATACAGAGAGAATATCCAGGACATGAAGAAATTAGTGTTTTGTGGAAAACTAAATCTCACACAGACTTCCAATTTACAGCCCATATTGTTAACGAACAGTTGAAATCAGTTCAAGATTGATTGCTATACCTAAAGATTCATACGCATGCACAGAAAGGTCCCCATTAGACACATCTCTTAAAGGAGTAACAAGGTTCCCCACGTGGTTTTCAGTCACTGGCCAGGATGCCACAGGCACGTTCTTCGTCAGGAAACCATGCAGGGGAATGCAGAAACCATAAATATTACCAGAGATGAATTGCCAGTGGAAAACTGTTGCAGAGACAATCTGTTCCTTCAAAAATGTTTGTTCATTCATACAGAATCCAACTGATGTGCTTTAAAAGCCTCTTCCTCAACAGAATTTTTAGACATCTGTAATAATTCCATTTAATGCAATGTATTGGCTTTTTTGGCTATTGCTACTAAGTACTCAACTCTGCTAATCGTCTTAACATTTTATTTTGTAAGAAGCCTACAGAATTTAAGAGAAAATGTTAATCAACAGCATAGATATATATTTAAATAGAATACGGTTATTAAATTAGATTTTAAATTGGCACTAACTTCAAGTAGACACTCAAGAATAGGAAAAAGTAGTTTTATGGCTGTTAGTCTACATCAAACATTGAATCACAAACACTTGTTTATTCCAAAGGGCTTTTTCCTCTCATCCATTCTGCACCTCCCCACCACATTCCCTGCACTCAGTTTCTAATTCTCAGTTCCTAGCCATCAACACAAGCTCAGCGTTCCAGTTTATCCTGTCAGGTTTTTCTCTTTCCTACCCAGGGAAAGCAGGAACAGTAACGGAGCACAGGAATGACAGATGTCCTTTCGGTGCTTGGATCCAGGTTCAGATTCAGCCTATGGCAGCCAAGAACTAAAACAGTTGAGCTCTGAAATGGAGCACATTCACTGCAGATGAAATCTTCAGGTTATCTACACAGTTCTACAACTTTTCTCACACAGAAACTGTGGTTTTACCAAAATAAGGAAAAAAATTTGTTTACAAAAATAAGGAAAAAAAAAATGCATTCTTCTAGTATAGCAGTGCTTTTCCCTGCCATGACAAATTCCAAAACTTTTGCTCCTGAATATGTACACACCACATGCTCTTAAAGATCAGCAGAAATTCTAATGAGCACTGTATACGAGCCACAGCAGCAAAGCAGGTAAGGTGACCTGCGACAGGCACAAGACTTGCTGACTGTGCCTTGTGGCAAGCTCAACATACCTGTAGTTGAGTAGCTGTAAAACAGTCATTCAGCCTCAGGAACCCAACCAATGCCCATGAGACTACACGCAAACCCCACTGACTTAATGACCAAGCAGGCCTGACATTAGACTTTCTGTATTGCTTTTTTTCAGTTTTGTTACATATGGCTGAAATTTGTCAGAAACCCAAACAAAACTCATCATCTTTGAAAAGCTACTCAGCCTCAAAAACTTAAGCTGCAAAGGAAAAATCTGGTAAGATCTACCACTACCAGTCTTGTGTACTATAGGCAAAGAAGCACAGGTCACACATCCATGAACACTGAATTTAGAAATTCGGGGGGAAGTTCTGACTACACTGCAGTGAATATAAAATCTCACATGTACTTCAACAAGGATGAATTTAACACACACTTTTAAGAACTTAATGTTTTTTCAGATTTATCTTGTTAACCATGGCCCCCTCTTCTTCCAATTGAAGTTGATTACAAAACTTTCCTTAACTTCTACTTTAACAGTCAAATGGAAGAATAATTTCAAAATTCAGTACGGAAGGTGATTTGCTACTGAAACAGAGCTCCGTGAGCTATGAGTAATTACTTCATACAGTTACAAGTCTTAAAATTTCCAGTGCACTTACATATATTGAAGCAGAATGCAAATAAGACTTTACCTTTCTTCTTCTTCTCCTCTTTTAAATAAGACAGGAGATTTAAATTTTTTAAAAATTTTTTTAGTTTCCTGAACTAAAAGAAAATGTAAAATGTTAAAGCCCTGGAAAACCTTTATAGGTTTGTTTATTCTTCCCCTGCAAATGTAATATCACCAGCCTCTAGTAGCTGCTTATCATAATTTATTTAGCTCCACGCTCATCTTTGGTTTGTAGCGTTCCTGAATGGTGGGAGTGAGCTACTGTAAATGAATCTGACTAAGCAGATGATCTGAAATCAAGGAATAGAGTACAAGAACTTGGAGAGCTCAGAATAGCTGAGCGAAGAATATAGTTCAGATGTCACAGAGATTTCAGTTTGGCAAAGATGCAGTTTAAAAAACTCACACTTCATTGAATTCAGTGAAATCCCTTCACTGGGGGAAATGAATTGTGTAGTAGGGTGAGATGAGAACACCCAAGAAGTATATTTGAGTTTTTTTTCAGAATTTGGTAATTTTTGTAGGGAGGTAGATGTGCTTAATCTAGATGAAAATCTGATTTGCATGATTCCTGAAAGTGTCTTGAAATATACACTAATTTATTTCTTTGGGTAAATCTTTGACATGGGTTAAAAAAAAAAAAAAACATTCCTGTGTGATACAGAGAAACACAATCCAATATGTTTAAAATCTCAATGTATATTCTCGCTTAGTATTATTATTTATTTTGGAACTAATGTGGAATGTAATTAAATCCTTCAAAGATCCTGAGATGAAAAACTACGTTTTTTTTCCTAAAGCAAACATTAACACTAAAAAAAATACAGAGGGGACAGATTCTATTGGTAACACAGTTGAAGCAATGCTGCTCTTAAGAAACATTTATAGGATCTCTGTGGATATAACAGTTGATACACGGCATTAAGTTACGAAGTCTTCTCAAATGCGATCTTGTTTCTAAGAATGAAACGTTTGGCAATGTATGATGCCAAAGTTCTCATTTCTTCTACTGAGAATTTAGCTGTCATGTATCTTTGGAATTAGCCTCTATCAGATGAAACTTGAAAGTTCGCAGCATTGGTGCCTTTCATCACAAGATGTTGACAGCAAGAGGTTGCATTTTCAGCAGATATGGTAATCCCTTCCTCCCCCTGTTGAAAGTCCTGTACTTTTGAAAACCAGAGATCTAGTGAAAACCAGAATTTGGGAGAAGTCCTTTACTCTTCAATCCAGTAAAATCCACTGAATATTATTGTTTTAGTTGGAATGAGTAAGCATCTTCTACGGACAAAATTTGTGCGGAGGAGTTTCCCCACCAAGAAGACACACAATGTTAGTCTCCCTTCATGACACTATGCTTGGGATACACTCCCAAAATTTGTCCTAAGCAAAATTATTTTAAATGTAGTCATATTAACCTGTTTTAATAGAAATTCTAAGTATTTTACCTTTCCTGATAAAAAGTTAATTTGATCTTGGCTCATTCTTCCCTGGAGGGAAACCCTACCTTATTTGATTACTGAATACACAAAAAAATTCCTGTATATTTATCATGTGTCTGAACTAATGACATCAGTGAATATCTAGTTGCCTAGAGTCAGATGACAGGGTAGCTCGGCTGACTGAAATGGAAACTTTGCCAATCTGTGCCACCTTTAACATTTTGCTAGATAAAGCAAAACAAACTGGAATCCACAATCCGTCCACTTTCAGGCACTATTAAATGGATTGTGAAACCACTAGTGGTGGTGCGTGATTTCCTAACAGTATGAAACAAATTCAAAGCTTGAGTGCTACAGTCCTCTTTTTCACTTTGACTATATGCCAGCATTTCCTCTGCTTTCTGAATTAAGAGTTCTCCTTGTTCCCTGGACCTTCTAGGGTATAGTGACCAAGGAGAACAAACCTCTTTCCTTGTCTTCCATACCTACGTTTACCACCAGCAACCACCATTAAATCACGAAAAATTACTTCTGCCACGTTCTTAAGAAAGCTATATGACAGTCCAACACCAATATACTTAGTACGCTAAGTATTAATGCCACTTGAAGCCAAGGGACTTTGTCTTAATCTCACTCTTGATATGAAAAGGGACAGAGTCCCCCAAAGTTTAAAATTTGGAGATGCTTTCAAGGGGTTTTGAAGTCACTTAAAGTCAAATCCAGCCACAGTGGGAAAGGTGGTTCCACTGGTCCTTGTGCATATCGTTTATGCTTTCTGAGTAGGATACTTCACTAAATCTCCTCACGTCTGCTGCTTATGGGTAGTAAATAATGGTGCATGTAGACGGGATAGGCAGACTGATTGCTAAAATGGAGATTGTGCAAATAGTGCAGCTGGGATGAGGATTCCATCCTTTCAGTCTCATGCAGGCATATCCCAGCCATTTCATTCTTCAGGAATTTGGCCTTGTAAGATAGCGCATCCTGAGATGATCAGATCCAGTGTATAGAAAAATGTAGTGAAGTTTCACGCTTCTTGATGATTCTAGATATTCTAACAATGACAAAATATGCCAGCTACTCCTTTCATTCATTTTCCTTTTTCTTTTCTTAACAGCTCAATAGTTACTTCACTCCACTGTTACATTACAGCTTGAAGACCTATGCTAGTTGAGAGAGGCAAGGAACATGACATTCCGCACGCTCTCTGCCAGTCTCCCTGTAAAGATGTCCAGCTGAGTCAGTCTGCAGAAGGTAAATAGTAAGTTAATCACCATGCTCATTCAATTCTTTTATGTCAATTATTTTTATGTCAAATTCTTTTATCTCAAAGTTTTATGTGCCAACTGCAGGTTCTGGATTTTCTTTCAAGGACATTGGAAAGTCATTTCACAGAGATCAATAACAAGGACAATGTATTTTGATTGGCATCAACAACCAGGTTAAATTCAAACTGGTGCTCTAGAGATGAAGATCTCAAGATTATTACCAATCCCCTGAGCTAACCATGCATTCTTCTAAAATGAACTTGCTAATTCTGCCTAAAACTCATTTGCATCGCTCACTTCTCCACTGTTTTCGGCAGAGTGCTTTACATTATAAGAATCTCTTCTACAGAAATTCTTCCTGGATGTCTTATTGACTAGACAGCACACCTGTATAAATTCAATCCACGTCTTTGCATTAGCTATGATCTTAAACTGCTGACTGGCAGAGATCCCATTGCTTTCCTTTGAGAGTGCTATATGCAGGGTACCTCTTTAAGTTCTATTTAGCCTCCTTTCTTTTAAGCTATGTAGGCCGTTCATATCCTTTGTACTACAAATAGAACAGATACAGTTAATTGAAGGCATCCCTGCTGCTGAATTTAGCCTGCTAGTCTGGTAGTCTGAAACTTCAGAGGAAGTTCCTATAACACAGAATGAAAGGCTACTCTAATTTCCTCTGACCCCGTTACAGACCAAAACTTTTTGACAGAAAGGATTTTTTTGATACAATAGGAAGAAGTAGTTTTACCCTTCCAGCAATATGCTTCTAGCACTCACATTGAGCAGAAGCTGCATATCCTACTGGTATACAAACACCAGCATAGAGGAACCCTGTCAGGATACAAAAAACTAGTAGGAAAAGTTTGATTCTCCAAAGTGAGACTTTTAACTCACTCGCAGCAACACAGAGAAAATACAGTAGAATTTGGGGGAGGTTTTAAAAACATTTAGTCACTTAAGAAAGACCTTAGATGCCCAGTGTCAGGTGTCAGCAGCTATTGGCCATCCAGGTGCTTTTGAGAATCCTAAGTTCCTTCTTGCACAAGTTCCTTCATGCTTGAACAATTTTGAAATGTGGACCTTAAGTAATGGAGAAACTGCAGAGTTTTTGTGTTATTTCACCTCAATAAGATCAGCTGTCCACTCACCTATACACCTAAAGGAGGAATTCTTATAACCTTTCATTTCCATAGGAACTGTTAAAAGGTGGTATAGGTACAGTTCTTCTGTGGGTGCTCAGATTACAGTGGAAACATGCAAGCGCAACCCTAGTTCTGAAACTGGAAAAATGTCAGAGGTTTCTTTGCTACTGCTTCATTTATGTGTAGTCATTATTTACCAGACTGAACTACACTATCATATATGGTTTATTCTTTCTTGAGGAAACAGGAGTCAGTGCTAGTGAGCCTGCTACTATACATAATTGATCAAATAACTTAGAAAGCTGCAGAAGCAGAAGAAATTTACCTTATGAAGCTTGATACTACTTTTCTTGAAAAGTATAGTTTAATACTACTTCTAAGTACTTCAATACGTCTTTAAGTAGGAGGGCATTCAGAAGCCTGTGATTTTGATAACACCATTTCCATTTTAAACTCTACCCTATTTAGAATTTCCATTGCTGTAATGTTTTGCTCTTAAATAAGACTGAGTTTGGAGGTCTTGACCTCATTTTCTCAATTGCTTTTGCTAATTTAACAGAAAAGGTTTTTGAGGTTGGGACTGGAAATACCTAGTTGTTTTATGATTCTGGATTATTTTCTTTTGCTCCTATCGTTTAACATCGTCGTGTTTCTGGAAATTTTTTTTTTCCAGGTCATTAAACTGTAAAGTGAAGTGGTGGCTTTCAGTAATTGGGGGATACTATGGGACAAATTATAAATGACCAGGTTGTTTCATTTAGAAATACACGTTGTCTGAATGACCATTAATTACTTCCCACAGAAATTTCCTAAGAATTATATATACACAACATCTGTATGGGGGAGTCTGAGCTAGGTTGATGAATTTGAGCTGATTTATTGAAACAGACCTCAGAAAGGTTTTATCCTAAACACTGCGGGGGCTTTTCCAATGCAAGTTTCCCTCTGCAGTGGCAAGTGGTGGAAATTTTTGAGAGAAGAGGGGAAAACCAACCACCTAAGGCACATCGCAAGCAAATGACAGCAGAGTAGTCCCCATACACTACACTCTTTTCCTCTTGGTACCACACAAAGTTGGGTCCCAGTTCAAGGACTTAAGAAAAATAAGTCTCTAGTCAGCTATCTCACTCCACCCAGCAATGTGCAGAGGAGAGGGCCCTAGTTCAGTGCTCTAAAGCAAAACCCTTAATTTCAGAAGAAGTACATATGTGTTTCAGTGAGTTATTCTTTCTTTCTTGATAACCAGATACACATAGCTGCATAACGCCTTGAACACAAGCTGGGGGTATTTGTTGTCTGTTGCCCTCTGGCACCACAGTGTCTGCCTTGGATGTCTCAGGCTGAAGGAAGCTGGCCCCAGAAACCCACCAAAGCACAGCCAACCAAGACACTCCAGAAAATTTCCAACTGTGCCATGACACCGGGGTGGCGTGGGTATGTTTGGTTTTAATGAGGGCTGAATATTAGTCACATCTTTGCACGTTGTTCAACAGTATGGATAATGCTAATAAAACAGGATGATTACTGCACTAAAAGGACATTTACAGAAAAATTAGCACAGATGGGGTGAAATTATAAATATGTTGTCTGGACATCTGTGTCATTTACAGAGAAAAACCTAAAATGAGTGATAATTATCCACATTTAGTGGAGCAAATGAGGAAAGCTTATTCACTGTATAAATAATACAGTATGCCTTTGGCCCCCCTCCAGCAAAACTATACAGGCAACAAACCTTTAGGCTCACACTGGATACTCTGTGATTCTCATATAGGCACAAAGTAGCACTGCCTTTCTCCCCTGGTGAATAGTATCAACCGACCAGTTCAATGGCTTGCTTCTCCGTATTACATACACTCATCTATAAGCTCAATATGCTAAACAACAAAGCCTTTAAATATCACTAATAATTTATAAAGATTTACCAAAATTATAGCATGCAAAAAGAAACCCCAGAGAAGAGCTGAAGGACCTTTAATAACATTAGCTACCCTAAACTGTCTTAATTCCAAATTCTACGTTGTTTTTCAGTTCACTAGTGGTGCTCTCAAATCTTCATTTTTTATGAGGATGGCCATGTTTTCTTCTAGTGTTATTTACTTTCCTGATGTGTTTTCTGCCACTGTAAAGTTACATAATACTCAGAAGATGATAGAAAGACTTCCCTAGGACTTTTAAATTACTGTCTATCATGGATTGGTTTTGAATGTATTTTCAGTCACAAGCATTTTATGTATCCTTTAGGGTGATGTGTCCTTTGAGCGCAATTGTTTATTTCAGAAATGGCAATAAGAAAAACAAGTGGTGGAGTCCATTTCAAACATAGCTGTCTCCCTCGAGACATCAGTTTTCCTGTGGATGCTGTGTGGCATCCATTATATTTAAAATGGCTTGTTCTCCTCTAATTGGATTCCAGATGATTATTTTTGCCAAAACCAAAGGTTTTCTGTGTTCTTAAAATAATTAGGCCTGATTGCAAATCAAATTATCCAATTTCAAAGGCTTATTTCCCTCTCTGAAATGCCCGTTACAGACAGACTACAGATGACTAAGCCTTGTGTCATCCCATGGCTTTATTAGGAGAATGTTCTAAGTCCTTCACTTTCTCTGTAATCAGAACTATAATTTCTTCAGGTTATTTTAAGACCAAGCTACAGCTAAAGCAGGAAACGCAATTTTATTCTAAGCTCCAGACATGTCGACACAGCAAAGCAGGGCTCCAGTTTTACAGGCTATCTTCTTACATAAAGCCTAACACTGGTATTAAATTCAAGTTCTCTGCGAGATGCACCATGCTCACTACTATCAGATAGCTCTCTATTCGTGGAATGAAGAGTGGCACAAATGTTTGTTTTGATAATCTGTTTATAAGCTACCCTTGCAGAAACAATACAGGCTCAGTATGGCCACTTCCTTCTCTCTCTCATTCATTTTTAAATGAATAAGGAAAACAATCCTGTACCCAAATGAAAGAGAAGAGATAACGTAACAGCAGAGATACGCCCTCAAACTACCTAACAGCAAGCTCAGAGCATGTGTTTCCATTTAGCTCTTCAGCTTTGCTACTGGCACTTGTTTCAGTAAAATTCCAGGAAGTTATGGAATTAATTCTATGGAGGCAGACTATTTACTCCTAATTCTGCTAAGTCACTTAATCATGATGCAAGCTGTTATATGCTGTTATATTAATAGTATAAAGAAAGTGCAATTATCCTTCACAACTATCTACCTTTAAAATGTAAAAAATGTCTAACAAAAGCTTTGAGAAGACATACAATGAACTTTAGAAAACTAACGTGTGATGAAATGTAAAAGCAAATTAGCAGCGACACTGCAGCCATGAGGTTTTCTTGAGGCTGTGGAAAAAATAGAACATGGTTAGTACTCCACTACTTTTCAACAGCCTAAAGTGGGCCTCACAGCTAAAATGTCATCTCACATTTGATTTTCTATTGCCAGGATACAACTTAATTAACTCTTTTTTGCCAGTTTGCTGCTTGTATCCCAATAGAGTATCATTCCTGGTTTTCTTTAATGTCTTCTCATCCTCCGCAAAAGTGCTTGAGGCTGCTTACCGTATTAACCAGTTACCTCCACCTACACCACGTTATTTTCTGCACTGTTCCTTTCTCTCCACTCCCCCTTTCTCGTTTTTCCCCACTAAAGAAACCTGTCTCCTAACTCTTGTTTTATCTTTTTTCCTTTAATGTCTTTCATGCTCCCTTTCCATTCTTTACTGTGTACCAAGAAGTACACAAAAAGGAACTGATGCTAACAAAAGAACTGCTTACTGCTCCAGGAATAAAATACTGCTCTTCCCAGTGAGAATCCACCCATGCTTTTCTCCCGTCTTTCTGTCTAGCTTTCATATCTGTGGCTTATTACCTCTGGGAGAAGCAACATAGTCCAAATTTATTATTACTTCTATTACTATTGTGGTTATTAATATTGTCATTACTACTATTAATAAATAGTTGCATATTCCTAAAGCTTTATAAACTAATAACTAGATTATGTCCCTAGTAGGAGTTACCTGAATGTGAAAGGGAGGGAAAGAACAAAATGGAGCTTCCTTCTCTCCGTATCACTTGCCCTTCCTTTGCAGCTCAGAAGCTGTAGGTATCGTAAGGAATCACAACTGTAGTTCACGTCGTGAATTCAAATTGGTGCTGACATTTGAAATACATCCTTTAAAACTACAAAAATCAGGGACTTACAAGACTGAAAAATATTAAATCTAATGAGATGGGTTATAAAAGTATGAATGTATTCCCCAAGTCATGAATGATTCCAACCCCAGCTTACAAAAAGGATCTATATCAGTATGACATAAGGAAGAGTATATAAAGAGTAGCATGCTCCATAAATGAAGCTGACCTATGTAAGGCTACGAGATACCCTGCAAAAGACAGTCCAAGTGTCAGGAAGACATTTTAGTATATGGACTGCAAAATTGCTTATTTGTGCACTTAAGTTAGAGGTAGACTTACATATTATATTGATTCCAGGCTTGTTGTCTGGAATAGCCATTCTTATGTCACTCCCGTTATGGGAATCCCTGTGTCAATGCAAACGTTTTAAGGATGAGCAAGCGCAAAGAGCGAGCCAAGGCTCTTTCACATATCAGCAAATTATATACTTGGTTAATCAGAGGCCTTATTTTCACTACATTTGGTTAATGCTTTTAGTAGGTGAGCAGAGAATTGAGAGGGGTGAATTTAATCTGGTAACTTCACGGCATGGCTCATTTTAATTCAGAAAGCAAAGCAGCTCTGAACAGTGACCACAACAGAGAAACTGTGGCTATAAAGCAAATGGATTTGTCATCCCTGACCCGAGCATTACCAATAAGAAACAATTCACTGAGTTTCCATTCACTCAAGCCCATTCAAATGGGTATATTCCTGGCTGTAGGCAAGCCATGTATAAGCCCAACGTTTCAGTGTTCTGCATGAGAAGATAACTGCTGAAGGCAATGAGAAATTGGTCAGTTCTGCCTTCTAGACAGAAGCTAAGGATACAGAGCAGAAGTATTGAAAAAGAAACAGCTAAGGAAAATCAGGATGCACCTCTCTTTATCCTTACACCTCCTTAACACATTAACGTTTATACATGCAAGACTAAATGTACCCAGTGTTTTGGCTGTGAGAAAGCCTGATCTCGCCGCAGTGCTCAGGGAGAGATGCACGACAAGGCGTCAGCTTGGCGCTTTCGGGAGGAGCACTGAAGCACTCCGAGTTCCTCCACTCTGCCTCGCTGTAAAAGTGACTGCAGAGCACCAGAGGAAGATCTCAAAAGGGTCCAACTTCCGTTAATCAGGGATTCTAACTAAGATGTACAAACAGTATCTACATCTTCATAGTTCAGACAACTGCCAATTAATTTACTAAAGAAGAAAAAAATTCTACCTGTCAGAACTGCACATACAGTGAACCACTGTTTCTCAGTTTTCCTGACTCTGAGCGACATGAACTGCATATGGTTATGAACACTATCAGGCCTACATTGAAAACCAAGCTGATTAATTGGAAAGAGGCTGACAGTAAATCATTTCCTCACAACTGTTTGGAAGTTTTCGCCAATGACCCTCAAGAGAACCATTACAGCTTCCTCCTCCTCCTCCTTTCCTCCCTTCCTCCCCCATCCCACTTCAGCACTACCCTGTTTATCACAGCTCTGTCCAGGCAGTTATTGGAGTCAGCTGGCAAGATATTATACTTACGCTGCTGCTTTTCCTTCTTGTCCTAATGTAAGAAGCCACCAAGAAGTACCACTGAGAGACTGGAATTCTGTAATTCCAGGGTTCTTGTAGAAAACCTCAGAGATACAGTGGTCACCCCAAAAACACTGGAAAGGACAGCTTTTGTTAGCCTGAGGTAGTAGGTTTGGAATAGGCCTGTGATCATTATGTATTTTCAAAGTCATTGTAATCAAAGTGCAAAGGGTTCCCCAAACAGCATCTCTAGGTGTTCCCTGGAACAAGTGTATGATTTATAACCACTTGCACAAGTAGCTTAATTCTGACATACCCTGAGTTCCCAATTCTGTGATCTTCATAAGCTTGAAGAACACTTTTTAGGTGTTTTTATTGCTATTGCCAGGTAATTATGGATTCAAAGGTAAAATATCCATAGAAATTTTGATGATATACCAAAAATCAATCTAAAACAATAGAAAACATGCTAATGAATGAGGAGGGATACTATTTTTTTCCAGGACTTTTCTGAAAACATTACAGTGAGTCAGCAAAATAACAGCTTGCATGTTGTAGAAAAGCCACTGGACACAAAGAAGAACCACTAAAGATAGTTCACAAGAACTGACAGCATTTCTTAGAAATATTATATTATGCACTTATTTTGTATTAGTCATTCACTTTCAGCAATTCTTACCTAAACAGGCTTTAGCAAAATCCAAACCAATGATATTTTGGAAGAAAATGTTATGACTCTGAGAAATCATATATAACATTTTCACAAAGCAGGGCAGAAGCCTCAGTTAATTACTCCTTGCCTGTAGTGAAGCTCATTTCACCCCGGAAAAAGATAAATCATCTGTTGCCTCACAAAAATGTTTGGCTTTTTAAAGATGAATAAGATGAACTAAAAATTTTTTATGTTAACTGACTATGTTAATAGAATTCTATTCAGATTGCAACATTAAGCCCCCAAACTCTGCCTTAAATAACAGTGCCATATAAAGTAAGCATGCTGAAACCTCACGCCCTTATCTATTTAATGAGGGCACCATGAATTCATAGATACTTGGTATGTTGGTATTTTAAATGCTTTGTGCTTTAGTTCCTATCCATAACACAGCAACAACAACCTCCCACATTTCACAAAAGGTGTTGTGTGAATATATTAATATTTAGGACAGTTGCAAAAGGTGAGCTCATGAAGAGATTAATAAACTTTGCACACTGGGTAGGATACATACGAGGTGAAGTTAATAATGCTTGCAGCCAGGCATGGAACAATTAAGTTATAGAAACATTTTCATCTTTCATCTGCTCCAGACATAAATAAGGCAGAAGTTCTATAGGAAGAAAATGTGATGTGATTATGCAGTTCCTATTCCTACTGGCTTCTTGCACTGTTGTCCCTTCTCAGGTTCTCCATTCATTTTGTCGCTTCCATCCTAGCTGCTCCTGGCTCCTATCGTTCACCCAGTCCCATCCTTCTCACCATGCCCCGGCTTCTAAGTAGTCCTCAACCAGACCCAGTCTCCTTGGCCGACCAGTCAGTTCCCTCCACATTCAGTTTACTTTTTTCCCCTTGTCTCCCTTATGCTTCCAGTTTCCAACTAGCCTTTCATCAAAGTCTACTCCCTACCTTGCTTGGTGATGGAGGTAGAGGGTTCTGCAAGACAGTTGAGGACACAACAGGCTCCTGCCTTCAATTCAGGCACCTGTAATTAGACCAGGGCTGCTTTCAGCTGCCCTGCCTTGAATAACAAAACTGCTAAAAAGGAGAAGATCGCAACATGCTAACTGAAGACAGAATACATTTTATCAGCAGCACAATAGTAAAACTTGATCTGCAATTTAAATTTGGCCAACAAAAATAGATTTGCACAGAGAAAGTGAAAAGTCACCTTTCAGCCACAAATACCACGTGCCAAGTTCCCGATCTAAAGCACAGAAAGCACCAGAGTTTCGTGCTCTAGAATAAGGCAGACTGATGGAACTTTTCAGGGACAGAATAGTCTATTTTTGTCTAGCTCCTTTCTTAAAAATGGTTGAAATGTTTTCGCCAAAAATAATGGGGAGAAAAAAAAAGCAGGCACATTTTAGCAGACAGCCAAATGGCACCTTCACAAGCCTCACAAATATTTAGTGTCATTTCCTTCTAAACCGTAAATGTTAGTAGCACATCCCACTAGTCTGAAAATCTCAAAGATAAACTTGTTTACAAGTAAGCCTGATCATTTTGACCACTGCTACAATGATGATTCTGTTCTAATCTGGTACAAAAATGTGGCTTTGACAGACAAGAAAAACCAATGCACTGCTAAGTTGAACAGTAAGAATGAAACAGTTATTGGCAATGAAAGAAAAGACTTGCTAGTTCTTTCCTGTTAACAGATGGTTAAAAATAAAGGGTAACATATAACTTATGGGACTTGATGATCACTCCACCTTGCTATCCTAAAATGCATTTTCCCTTGCCTGTTGAAAAGCTCGGGTAATACAATTCCAGGTAACTGACAATTAGTCTATCCAATGTAAAGCCTCATATAAACTTGTGAGTCCTGTTGTTTCCTAAACACTCAAATAATTTCATCAAGTTCTTTGCAAGCATGAAACCAGAAATTCATTTCCCCTCCTACCAAAGGTACTTCCTCAAAACATTTGCCTCTGCTTTAAGTAACATAATTTTTAAAAAGCATTTTCAAAGGCTGCAATCAAGTTTAAGACAACAACAAACATCCAACCAAGCTAGCAATGCCACTGGAAAAAGTCCTTACTAATTTGAAGTCTTGAATACTTATGACCACACAAAACTTTTCAATCTGCTGAGTCAAAGATCTGGTGACATTTATTATGACAGCAGAAAGTGTAGGACTTCATCATTTTACCATAGCATTTGTAATCACTCTTAGAAAGTCATCATTAAAAAATGATCATACAGCCTTTTAATTTCACCTAACTCTTTAAACATAAGGAACTTTATTGACCTGACGTTCTCAGAATCTGTCAACAAAAGGTTTTCTGTATAATAGATTTATGGAGTGAGGTCCGGGTACAATACATACCATTTCAGATTAGTGAAGAAATTATGGGTCTCTAAACAACAGAGCTTTAAACACAGGGTACTTCCCTTCTTGGATCAGAACCAGAATATTCAACAGCTTGCAGGAGAAAGTCCGTACAGTGCTAAACAGGCACAACACATTATTTTATTTGTAACTTTATTTATTGATAATTTATCTCCAGACGTAGAAAACTGAATAAACTATGGCCCTTTCCCTACAATGACCTCTGTACATGTCCTGGGGCTCTTACCAATGGCGTGATCACAGTGCAGTAATAAAACAGGGACAATAGCTTTCATTTACTTATCTGTTTCCTTACAGCAAAGTAGCTTCAGCAGTAGAGAGCTCAGCATAGCCTAGCCACCTATATAATTTTCTCACTTCTCCAGCAACAACAACAGCAGTGTAGGCACAGGTGTCAGAAGAAATGCATACAAATATGTAGTTTTGCAGAGGCTTTAGGCTCAGCTGTACACAGCAGCCCTGGGGCCTCCGTTCTAAAGATAAAATATTTCCTGAAAGACTGAAGAACATCAGCGCGTGATTTTATTCTTTCTACAATAAGTAAAAATAACAATTTCATACTTTCCTTTTCAGGTTCGTAAAAGTATGTAAGCCTTCATACACACACAACTTTTGCTTTTGGCCTAAGTCCAAGCAAAGGAAATTTCAAATCAGAGGGTAACTTTTTCTGAATATTTTTCCATATATAAAGACAGGCGATTGAAAGAAAATGCCAATTTAATCCCAGACTTTACCAGCTGGCATCAGACATAGCTTAAGATCATTAATTTTGGAACTGCAATACATTTTTAGATTTTGGACAAGTTGGATATCTATTCATATCACTGTGAATAACTGATCAACATTTTGCATTATTTAGAAGACCAAGTCACAACACGAAGTGGACAGGAACTGGCACCCACCTACTGGACAGACAGTTTTTCTATACACTTTATCGAGTAAAGCAAACATGCCCTAAGGAACACTGCAAAAAAGTGACTGTTACCAGTATAACTGAGAGCTGTTCCTATTTTGTGATAACAAATTATCATAGAATCATAGAATCATAGAATCATT
>WAAD01016813.1:9607-44497 GCA_013389945.1 Fregata magnificens | reverse complement strand
CTCTCTGAAAACCCAGATTGTTTTTTAAGTTGGAAAAAAGTGTAAAATTATTGAGATGTTTAATCGTCTTCTATTACACACAGGACACAGAGGGAAAACATAATCTTCAGATGATCTATTATTTATTTACTCTGCAGAAAAGAGAACTGTTAAAGAAAAAGGGTGAAGATCACAATAGGAAAGCAATAAAGCAACGAGTACACCTTAAAGAGGAAAAAAGCCACATAAACTGGCACTATAAACTGAGGGTTTGACCTCAATTACCATCTATCTACTGTTCAGAAACTGAACTTAATGTCATACTATAGAGAAAATGGGCGCTTCTTATAGCTAGTAACCCATAAAATGTAGCAATGTAGGTGAATTGTTTTTGTATTGTCTGGCATCCAGTGAAATCATCTACAGCAGTTTAAAATGTCCTTGTGCCTTACAGCTATTTTTTCCCAAGATTCCATCAAATAAAGAAGTTCTTCCAAGAAAAACCTCCCTAATGGTGATTGGCTTCTGAGAGACAAACTTCTGAGAGAAGGTTAAGATGGAACAAAGAGAGATGTAACAAGTATCCCTTCTTTCTCCTCCATGAGGTAATGTTTTTGTGTGGTACTGGATTGTGACAGTTATGATTATGGGACTTTTTTTTTCCCCAATGTTTAAGAAATATTTTAAAGTCATGTCAAAAATGTGCAGCAATGCAAAAAACCCCAACAGACCTAAGCAGAATGAAACAGGATAATATTGGTAACAAAAGGCCACGCTTTGCCTGGGGCAATGTGCTGTACAGTGGAAGTGCAGTGATGACAGTCACCAGCCACACTGCCCTTCCTGTTCTAGATGAATCATGTTTATCTTCCTCATCTTTACTCATACTTTCGATACCAGCTCCTTCTGACGATAGCCTATTTATCAAGACTATTGGGCAATGCATCTGCTTATTAACATTGACAAGTAACAAGAAAAGCAATGGTAACAGAAAGGGCCCCAAGGTCAAACTCCGAATGGCTGCTTTGGGTGCATACTGAAACTATTGCTTCTGCTATTTGTTGCCCTGTCTGGACTCAGCAAACCCAGCCTTGAGTGTGATGGTCTTTCGGTAAGTGGCTGCTTGATAAAAATATGTCTGGCTCCATGTGGACTTCAGCTCTTACATCACTCTTTCCATCATTATTCTAAGATTTCAAGGGCACAAATGATTAGCCTGCATTTAATTTATGCAAGCATTGTGTTGGTAACCAAATCCACCATGAGCTACCTGAGTGTATTACCTCAGGTTTCATCCTCAGCTTGGCTGAATATGGCAGATGCAATTAAGTATGAATAAGCTGTCATGAAGACTGCAGAAAATGCACATCATATGGGGATAGTTCATATATGGAAGGCTCTTGTTTGGTATATCTGACTCACAGATCCCTCAGGTAAAGCAAAAAANTCTTGTTTGGTATATCTGACTCACAGATCCCTCAGGTAAAGCAAAAAACCCAAATAAACCAAATATTCTGGGGGTTGGACAGATGCTTAGCTGGCAAATGAGTCTTCTGGTCAATGCTTAGTTGTTACCAGCCTCTGTCAGCCATAACCAGTGTTGGAAAAGGGATTACAGGAGCACTCCCTTATGCATTTCAGAATTGATTTATTCAGCCAAGTGGTCTGAGTTGACCTACCTGACTTTTCCTGATGTGGATAACTCACAGCTCCTGGGATCCCTTCTACTGGCACAAGTCTTTGGATGGGAACCTTTGCTTGGCAGATGGTAGCAAAAAGCTTGTAACGATAATCTCCTCATCTGGTAGAGAAATGTTCAGAAGTGGTCAGCCTCTGTTTTAGATGACCCAGAGCTTCTGCGGATGTTGGACCCTAGTAGATGCTGGCCAAAGCACTCCAGCTACCACAAATGTCAAGAGAAAGCACTAACAGAAAAAAGATCCTCCCTGATAATATAAACCCATTTCTTTCAGATTTTTATAGATTAGCCAAGTCCTTGAACAAGCATCTTGAAATTAAGAGTACGTTATACCACAGGCACCTCCAGAGAGTCACTCGCTATCAAGCATAGTTGGTTAGAGCACTACCATAAAATACAGTAACGTAAAAATACAAGCAGGTAGGGTTAGCAGTTATTGTTTTCCATTACCCATTATTCTGTGAGAGATAGAATTGCAGTCCTCAAGGCTGTGAATCCTGAACACTGAATTTGCTACAGAAAAGAAAAAGTCCTCCCCAGAGTAGGATATATTTATAAGGTAACTCAGTCATTTAATAGCCAGAAGTCTTTGTTAAAAAAAGGTTCACTAAGCTACAAAGAGATGATTATTTATAACCCTGTCAGTAGCACCACAGGTGAACATGCTACTCTACAAAGGCTTCTTTAGGCGGGCACAACATAAGCCACAAAATCCCTGCCCTGAGGAGACCATAGTCTAAGCTCGTTTATTCCTGAAAACAATTGTGGTACACTACTGTTTTTTACACAGCTTAAAATATGTGTGTCCTACTAACCATAGCCAATAAATGGCTGATTTGGCAGTCCTTTCTTGTCCAGAGAGCAATAGAGTTGACCATTAGGATATATAGCTTAGTGATATAATGGGGTGCACAAAACCACTAATAAATATTTTCACACAAGTGTAAGACTCTTATTAGGTTCAATTAGTTAGAAATAGTCTTTTTTTTTCTCCCCCTATTCTCTCTCTCTCCCCCCTCCTCTAACAACTTCATAATAATTTGTTCCAAAAGAATAATTCCATTCAGCAGATATTTATAATAATATCTTATTACTTCTAGCAGAATATATGATAAAAAAATTAAAAACATGAGGCTAGTCATAGATACAATCAGTTAAATCCAGGCATCCCTTTCTGCAGTACTTTTGAAATAAGTGGAACTAAGTCCACCGTGGCAAGATGCAGTGAAGTCACTGCAATGATTCTTCAGTAGGTCCTCCTCCCCCTTCCTCTCCCACTCTCATTGAGCACCAAAAGGTTTTCAGTTTTCTTTTTCAGTCAGTGCTTCTCACCTGCTGACATAATTTCCAATTCTATGTCTCTGCTGAGCTCCCATGACTGTTAGTCCTACTGAGATTCCATTTTCTATGTCTTGAGATATTGTATTGAGCTACGGGAGGAAGGCAGACTACCATACTGTTGACTTTATTCTAGTCATGTCTGAACAACAAACCTGTTTCAAGCCTCTCCTACACCCATGTTCTCCTTCATCACTGCAGAAGTGTTTCCCTGGTTTTTTATCTTGGTGTTACATTAGTTTGAAACTTTCCAGCTTCGCTGTGTGATGTTCAAGTACTCACAGCCCTCACCTTCTGTTCCCTTTTCAAATTTGCTTTTGCCCCATTTCTTAATCTCCTCTCCTGTAGAAAGAGTTTACTACTATGATAGCTCTTCTTCCCCCTTCTGGCTGCACAAAACACTTTATCTCACAGAAAACCTTTAATCCTTCATCCACGCTACTCATCTGTTGAATAACTTCTTGAATTGATTCACATGCTTACCTTCTATGCCTTTGCATTTCCCTTCATAACTCACATCCATGATTGTGGCCTTATTAAAAAAAAAGAAAAAGAAAAACCACGATTCATAGTTTTAAGCCCTAGAGTAATTACTTTCCATGCATCCTGTCTCTTTTCTTTGTCAAAGTGCCATATGCAGTCATGATAAGATAAGCAGATAGAAGCGTACATGCTGCAAGATTGGCCTTATCTGCTAGAGCTGCTATGGCAATGGGTATGGTAACATGCAGTTACAGAAAGTGGTAGCACTTTTTTTTCTTCAGGTAACTCTGTTACATGTGTTCATTGATCAGTGAGAAGCGAAAACCTAACTCTGTCCATTTTGTCTGTGCAATCTTCTGAGATCTCCTTACACGGTTACGCAAAAAGACAAGTGATGCTGAGCTACAGCACTTTGTTTCCTTTGGGGGGTTGGGTTAATTGGGGGTTGTTCTGCACTTCCACTGCTCTGGCAACCCAAGTTTAGGTACTGTTTGGTATAAAGGGGAAGGAAAAAAGCCATAGGAAAAATGGGCTGCCAAGGTCACAAAGACAAAGGAACTTCAAGTAATGGACTTACTTCACTATTCCACAGACATATGGCTATAGGCCAAATGGCACTGCTGCTGCTGCTGCTTACACCGAAGACTGCCCAGTTCCCACGGAGGTCATGACAATGCATGTGGAATAAAGTGCCAGGACTAATAGGACAGAAGTAAACTCTGTTCCTGCAGCTGTGTGGCCCACAGGGAATGGGACCAAAGCAGCTGAACATTGAAGTGGTTCATACTCCATCCAGGCTGCACCTCACTCTAGATCAACTAAGACTTACTTCAAAGAGAAATAAGCAAGGATGCAAACTGGAAGGAGGAAAAAGTAGACTGGAGACATCCCAAGAGTGCATTTAATAGCCTCAGCCTTTGGAACAAATTAAGATCCTTGTCCCTAGTTGCTTAACTGGAACATCTTTCCTCCATAGGCAAGGTCTTCACAGAATCGCCTGTAAAGATGATGAAGATGATTCAGCTAGAATAGGAACGGCAATGTGGCCAGTGACTTACTCATTTCTCTTTATTACCTCCTGCCCCTGTTTTATTGCAGGGCCTCTCTGGGTCCTCCCACCATACCATCCACCTCTTCTCATGTCTAGGTACCCTACATGAAGGTGATTTCCCTCTAAGAATAAGCAAGAATTTTGGGGCAATTTTGGTGGTGCATTATTTGTGTTAGTGTTCTCACTGTTGCTGTTACTGGTGGGACAGGACTGCAAAATGGAAAAGTGCCATGGCACAGACAAATGAACACGTAGACTCTGCATGCTAGATTTTATTTGCTATTTATCTTTCCAATGTGCCTTCCTCTTCTTTGCCCAGTTTCTCACTCCTTCCTGAAATTATGGGATTGTTTGGTGGGTTTTTTTTCATTTTCAAGATTCTGTAAATGTCTCTCTCTGCATTCATTGTCTTTCATGTCACACCACTCCACTAAGCAATCGCCCATGTCTCTGCCAGTTTCTCACATAGTCTTTTCTATGCCTTCTTTGATAGCCCTCCCCCAGCCCACACATGAATTTCTCCTCAGGCCATTATTATTTCCACTTTTAATTCTGTCTTCACACACACACACCGCAAACACACTACTGGGGTCTTTGGGGTTTTTTGTTTGTTTTGTTTTTTCTTATGGAGAATCTTGTTTGTTTCAACAGAAAATAGCTTTTTCTGTTCTACTTCCCTCTTCTCTGTCACTTTGTCTTCCTCTTAGACGATGACCCTTTGCACTACAGACTCTTCTGGTGTGTCTGGAAAGTACCTAGCACGTCATTGTCACAGCTGTAAGAAAAAAATCTTCTTAATCTATTCCCCATGCAATATCATGCCATGTTATTTCCTGAAATTTGTACAATCATGTGGTCACCTGAGTCTTACCAGTCAACCCTCTAAAACATTTCAGGGGACATAAATAAAGGACAAATTATGCTTGTAACAAGTTCAGTCACAGTCAAATAAAAATCTTAGTATCATAACCATTTGCACTTGAAATCAAGACTCTACCCTTTAAAACTTCACTTTTAAGTTTAGAGTATCCAAACAGAAGGAGTACTAATAAACATCAACAGTTCTACAGGGATATTCCCTAATCTTTCATTTTTAATTTTATACAGATCTATTCACAAATAACATCCAAGAAACAGTGACTAACTGTTTCTTTAGTGGAAACAGGGTAGGTGTCTGTCACAGTCAGAGGTGAGTTTATTGAAGAATTTTGGGTTGGGGTTAGGAGGGTGTTGTGGGCCCACAGTTTCCTCAGGACAAAAAAAGCTTTCTCGTATTCAACAACTTGGATCATCCCTGGTATGAACAGCCCCTGCTAATAACAGACAGTAACATCCCAACTCCCCACTCCCTCACTCCGTGTTATTGTCCTACAGGAATGCTCTTTAGAAGAAATTCATCGAAGAGTCACCTGTTCTTCTGTCAACCTTTTTATGTGTCTGAGTAAATCTTGTCAAGTGTCTGAGTTTCTTGACCCTACACCAGGACCATGTGAAAGTTTCTGACCCTCCGTCTTTGAATTTGTCTGTTTGGTTAATTATCATGTCTGCTTAGCTGGCATATCTGTACAACTTGCTTCTCCCTTTGCGGGTTTGCAGCCAGGTGTGAATTCCCTCTGGCTCCTCATACCTTAAGTAGTTTAACCAGAAGAGACAAGACGTTTTGAGAAAGGGAATCCTCAAGCAATAAAAAATCTGCACTCACCTCTTTCCACTTAAACTCCTACTGGCAGCTACCTTGCAGGAACACAGGGTAGAGCTCAGGGAAAGGTCATTGGACTGCAGTTTGAGAAACATTTGATTGAAATCCAGGTGCCTTCTCCCGCCACACCGCCACTCTCTAAAACCAGATCAAGCTTCTTAAGAAACCCAGCAAGTGCTTCTCACCAGCTGAGCAACTTCCTAGAAACCTACGCCTAACAAGAATAGGAGTCCTTTCACTGCTCATGTGCCCTGCTCCTGCCAGTTCCTCAGCTATTGCCTGCTGGACTGAAATGGCCCCATGTGCTCAGCAGGAGGTCAAGCTGGACTCCTAGCAGCCAGCAGCTCTGGAGCAGACTACGGTGCCCACCCAGTGCCTCCTATCACATCATTTATAACCCTTTTTTTTCTGAGCAGCTCACACAGTTTAACTTTAGTTGGAAAATACTGAGGGGATTGTGTGGGAGTCCCACAGGGAAGTCCCTGTCTAACTGGGGGTCACTTGCTCCTCATACACATACTGCTGAAGAGTCACTCAAGAGTTCATCAAAAGGTTACTCATGGATGACTCCAACTTGTCCATACTCATATTTGATGGGATTTGGGAACTGTTTGCAGTAAGAAAATTTCATCTTTCCGTGTGCAAATGTGTGCTAATTGGAGGAAGAATGTGCTGGATAAGGATACAGACTCTAACTGATGAGCACATTGAGTCCGGTGTGGCTACATCTTATCCTTGCTACAAACATAAAATGACACAGTGACTGATTGTCTTTTTTTTAATTTGGGGGGGGTTCTTTTTTTTCTTTTTTTAAATAATGCTTGGGAATAGAAAAGGCAAAAACTCACTGAACAATTTGTTCTTTAGCCGAGTACCATACAGGCCTTCAGCAGCAGCATGTACTAGTTTTACTTTAGCACATGACATGGCAGAATATGTACTTCCTTTGCTGTTAAACATGTGCAATTTAATGGAGGAAGTCTTAAAAAAAAGATGAGGTTTAAAATGCCAGTTGAAACACACAAACAAGCAGCAAAATTCTTTCCCCAGACAAGGGAAATGCTCCAAAAACAACTACCTCCAAATTAATCTAAAACAGAGGAGTATAGAAAGCGGTATACAGGGTTGAAAATATCTGTGGGGTGGCTTTCAAATATAACATAATTAATATCAAGCAATTGCTTTCTGATCTTTTTGGATCTCAGCAGGAGCAGAAGTGTGCTTTTTGTGAATTACATGGATTAGTGTAGTCTTTAAAACAGGTTAGAACTTAGAAAGCTGTGTGAGAACAGCTCTTGCACAAAAGCAATTTATGTGCCTGGAAACCCAGCAAAGGCTTAGGACCTTCCTAGATAACCACCCATGTTGCCATCATCAGCCTGCATGCACTAGGCTGTGAGAGTCTTATTCCATCTTCTTCTGTGGGAAATGGCACCCTTTCCTCCCAGCTGAGGTTCCAGGCTCAGATCCTCCCTGGAGTATTGCATCCCCCTATAATGTGAGATTAAAGAGAAGCAACACAAAAGTCCTGTTAGTAGACTATGCCCACCTGCTTTTTCAGCTGGATAGATGATTTCCAACACAGTACTTATTTGTGTTGAAATTAATTAATTTTTCCACAAGTTTTTGGTTTGCCCGTATTGTCGGCACAATATCTTGATCATGACATTGTGGACCTCCATGCAATCATGTTAGTGATTGTGTCTCGGTGAACAAATCGGCAAGGTCTCGATGCCTTTTGGGGTGACAGAGTGCAGAAAGAATACAAATATTCATGCACAAGCTGGATGGAGAAAGATTCTCACTTCAGCCAAGTACAAGACAGTGGAGGAAGAAGAATATGAAGTGTCCAGTGACCTTTCCAGTCCCTGATCCTGAACTCCAGCTTAGATCATATTCATAGTCATAGCCATCACCCCATACCTACAGTAACCTTTCCAAGGATTAAAGGGAGTTCAAGGGCTCCTTTGCACTTCCTCAGATGCCTCCTACCAGCTACTAAATGCTGCCAGATCCTAACCTGCCCTTTCTGTTAGATGCAGATGGGAGACACACAGCTGGCTATTTTCCAGTGTTTGCAGCTTCTCTTCTGTGTCTCTTTAGGGTAGCTTTCCTGTGCTGCCTGCCACCCAGTTTACCAGACAGGATTCAATGGTATTTAAACCAGGGCTAGGATTGATTAAATAATTTCTCGTACATTATAAAGCTTGAGTCTCACTGTAATGAAGCTGTAACAGTGGTAGATCTCTTGATAAATGCTGGCCTAGACAAGTCTAAATGAAACAACAGAAAGTGTTTGCAACTGTTCTGATGACCGATTTGCATTCACTGGCAGAAGGGTATGGTCTTTCATTTTAATCCTTAATACCACCATTCTTTAATCTCATTCACTGTTTATGTAGCTGAGCTCTTATCTTGACGCCCATCACCAAAGCATCTGATGTCTCACAAGAATTAAATTAACAATAATAAATCTCTCATCTTTCCCATCAAGTAGGAGTTGGAACTTGATTGGGAATAATTTAAGCCATTGTTGCTCCTGCATTCCCCCCCAGGCAGTAAACAACTCTTGTTGACTGAAACATTAGTAAACAGGAATATGATGAAACAAATCATCAAAGTAAAAGAATTGGGGTGTGAAGCCCGAAGCATTTATAGAACTTCATTAGTCATACCTTGGAAGCCAATCAAGAATTTGGGGTAGAGGGGGCAGAAGGCTAGGGAGGCCAAGAGGTACGCAGAACTAGCTGTAAATAAATTCCCTTAAGACAGCTGACTAACATATAGTGCATGAGCTGAAACTTGTTTATTTGAACCCTGTGAACCCCGTACAGGTTTCTACTGGTCAAATGTTTTGGAGCTGGTGGCAGATGCAAGTGGCAAAGGTTACTCCCTAGTTACTGCTGTCAAAAAACAAAGCGCTTTCCTGCACCTTTGCACCCAGTGCTGGCACAGGGATGGCCAAGCAAAGAGACCTGTCCCTTAATCCCTGGGAAACACATGGGTGCCAGGTGGGAATTCCTGGAGAACAGCCTGCACATCCCCCTCAGGTCATGTTTATGCACCAGACATTTGGTACGGCCCAGGAGTAAGACAAGGAGAGGAGGGTGGGACAGCCTCTTTTGGGGTTTCTCATTTATTTACTTATTTCCTGCAAATTCACAGCTACTGAAGAGGAAAGAAACAAGGGGAATTGGAAGGGTGGTTATCTCCCTTTTCTTTATTGCCTTGTCACTGATGTCTTTGTTGCTGGAAATTAGTAATGTGGCAAAATTTGCAGAAAAACTAGCACTGTGCCCAGTGAAACTGTCCTGCACAAATGTAAAAAAAAAAAAACACAAAAGAAAATCCCCCTACAACTTCTTAGAAAGAATGCTTTAAACACTTTCTAAAACTATTTTGTCAGGTTTTTGCCAGTCAGCTTCTGGGTAGTGGGGATTGAAACATCTCATCAATGAGATTCATTCCTCTGCAGACATTATCTCTCTTTTAACATGTCTTCATTATGAATTTTAAGGAGGGAAACACTAGAAGTGGGCACAGGCAGAAAATTATTTCACAGCATTAATAAACCTCTCACATCCCGGTACTAAAGGTGAGCTGCAATGAACATGTCGAATTACTTAAAACTCATGTAATGCTCTAAGCCCACCTCATGGTCTGTTCCTGCTGCAGCACAGGCCACCTAGAATCAGTCTGCTGATGTCTGCCTCAATGACTGAACTCAGAAGCTAATTCAAGTTAAAAGCTGAATGAATTTGGTTCCAGCTACCTGAGACAGATCTCTTCTTCCTGAGACCAGAACATCTCAAGACACCCCTGTTCCACTGTTAGAGTGGAAATATTTATTCATGCAGGCAAAATCATGACCCAGACTTTAACGGGAGGAGGACAAAGGCTGTACCTAATTTCCAGCTGAAGTGAGAATAGTTTTTTAGTTCAGTGCACAACAAGGCCAATGCAAAACCACCTTTTCACACAAATGCTCCTGTCACTATGGTAGTGCCTTCTTTCATTTACTCTCATAGTTATGTATATCACTGGAAGGAAAGAAATGCTCCCTGCTGCCCATTCCTTACTGGGAGGGAAAGAGAAAAATAATAATTTTGTCTTTTTTGCAGCTGGTCCAAATTTCTTGCTGAAAACTTCCCAGATTAGGTACGTAAATTCAATGAAAATGGCACTTTCTTCAAATAAAAATATTAATGCCTGATATTTCCAGAAGAAATGCCAAAATGACATTATTCTGTTTGAACTGCTATTTTGGCATGAAATCTCATTTGAGTATATCCAAATAGCAACTCGGAGTTTCAGTACAGCAAAAGTGATAAAAGCCAACTATGAAAAAAGAAACTGTTTTGGACAGTGAACTGGTTCTTCAACAACATCAATTGCAAATTAATATTCATTACAAGACTGGAACTTTGTTATTGTTATTTCAAGAGATGATATGAGTATTAGAGAAATAACAGGTTAATATCTACGATGCAGGCTAATTCAATGGGCTGCTCCAGCAGGAATATGAGAAAGCATAAACAAGTTTTGACTCATTATTAACTAGGTTAACATGACATAGTGTGTGTGTATGTTGGATGGACATATTACTCTTACGAAGTATTATGAATGTGTCATATCTGCAACACTGATTACTCATCTCTGCTTGCAGACAGACTGAAAGTACTTGCTGTTAAGTGTATGTGCTGATTTAGTCAGTGCACCCTAATGGATTAAGTGGAGAATATTGTTATACAGGGCACTGGTGACTCAAATATTGCAGCTCAGTGAATGAATTCTGTTTAGTTTTTTTTAATCATCTTCTGTTCCCTTGTGTTACAGTAACTTCACCATCTTAAGAAACTAGAGCATGAGCTGGAAAACCACGTCCACAATTTAGCTAGTATTAGCCCAGTATTACACCACAGAAGTCCTGAGTTTCTCCCCACCGCTTTCTGTGCAAAGTTCACAGAATAAATGGCCTTGACAGCTCTCTGAGCCTGCAATAGCTCCCCCATTTGTACTTTCTGGTGTTTATCCCACAAAGGTCATATGACATCGTGTGGCTGCACTCGCCCTTGCTCATTGTGTAGCTGTGTCATCCTCTTCTGCAGTTACTAAGATAAACCTAAGCCCCACATGCGGCAGCATCCTGCTCCCCCCATTCATATCCTGGTGATAGGCCAGACCTAATTCCTTGCCTAGCACCACTATCAGTCAGGAGCTACAACTGGATACAGACCATTACACTCACAATTTTGAAAATGCTTTCCACTCAACTCCTACTAACAGTGTGAGGAACCACAGCATCAGGTTAGTAGGACGGTTTTATATTTCCTGTGGCAGGGAAAACATCCACACTTCTATAATATTGTTTCAAAACAACTGGAACATTTTGTTTAGAGGAATTCTGCACAAAATGAAGGCAGCAATGCTAAGGATCCTCACAGCTGTGGGTGCCGGAGTCTGTTGCCTTTCCTCTTCCTGACAGCCTTATAGGAGAGAAAAAGAGCTAGATTTTTAAAAATACTGGCAGCTATGGATGAATTAGCAGTCAGTTTTGAGAGCCTCAAATTTATACCTGCAAACCAAGAGTCTGAGGGCTCAGCCAAAGACGCCATTCCCAGGGCTTCCACTTCTTCCACAGAGAGTTTCTAAGCCCTGAGAGCTGCCAGAATCTGGTTTCAGGAAAAGCATTTTCCTTTCTCTTGCTGATGCCTTGCACTTGGCTGGGGCAACCCATGGCAAGAAGCTGAGGTGTCCCAACTCCAGAGCCACAGCCCAGGAAATGGCTGTCCAGTGCCTTGGGGTCCCCAGCCCTCGTACCACCTGCACACATGGTCAGCCTACAGTCTAGATCATCACTTTTACTACACCTATTTAAATAGGAAAACTGCTAGTCTAACTGGCTGAAGATGGCAAATAGTTCCTACCAAGCAGTGCACCCTGATGATGGTTCACAACGTTGTTTTAAAGGGATACAACTTTGCTCTTACTTTCAATAGAAAAGCCTTGGATTTGAGCAGACTTCCTAAGTTTCTAGATCTAGATCTAGATCCTAAAATATTTAGGACCTTAAGGCCTACTTACACTGCTTGAAAATGACTTCCGAAAACCCAAGATTTTGTTGTGGATGAATTCCGAAAGAAGCGCTCCAAATTTAAAAGTGGAAAGAGATGACTGAAGACGTTTTCTTGCAAATTTTATAATCCTTTTCAATGTAGGCAAAATGCTGCAAAAAATGGTTGCTGACCTAAAGTTTTGCTTTTCCACACCCTGTTATGTCAGGGCCCAGTAAAGGTCAGGAAAAATAAAAAAAAAAATCAAAAAACCCTCTGTCCAGTTTTCAAACCTCAAAGGGATACAGCTGTAGTTTTATTGGGATTCAATTGGCTTTTGCTTCATTCTAACCAGAACCTGTTCAGAGCAGGACTTAAGACTGCACATCTGCAAAACCCATGCCATAGAGCACAGTCTGTAGACAGTATCGTGAACCTACTTTATTCATGCAAGTTATCCCAATAACTTCAATGGGACAACTCATTTTCTAGGTTGATCTATATTCTCAAGTGTTTGCAGAGTTTGTGTTAAAAATAGCTATCAAGGGAGAAATAAATTATTAATAAATTATTAATGAATAATGAACAAATTTATTTCAAAACCTGAAAAGCTGGCAGCTTGATGGAAGGGCAGGACAGGAGTCATCTCCACCTTATTGACCCAGATGGCTTTGCTTACTTCCTTCCCTGCTATTTGTCCATTTAAACACCCTGTCATTGCAAGATTATTTTGCAGCGGAGGAACCTTGGACCTACCGAGAAAGTAAACACTGCTCAAACATGCACATTTCCTGAATAACAACAGACCAGAATTTCTGGACATGAGTAACAGGCATCTCCCAGGAGACAATAAATGATTATAACACACTTATCCACATCTTCTTTTGTCTCAAAAGATGCAACACTACCTGTCTGTCTGGCATCTTGTGCTAATAGACTGCGAAGCAAGCTGTTGATGCTGGGCCTAGGGTTTTGCCACCCAGGCAGAATTGACCCAAGCCATTTTGCACAGTGCCTATTACAAGGGGACTGCATCCCCAGCTGACCCTGAGGAGTCTTTCTAATAGGTCATTAGGGAGCTGTGGTTAGACTCCCAATCTCACAAAGTATCATGCAGATTAGTGTGGGGCGACAATGGCTTCTCTTCTTTGAAGCGTAGGTGCCAGATATACAAATGCCAACTAACTCTGCACACCCCCACAGACTCTCATCCCATCCTGTGACTTAATTTTTTCTTCCCCATCCCTGGATCACCTTTGGTGATCCAGAATAACACTGACCTGGTTGCCAGCAGTCCATGCTCAAAACTACAGCTCTTATTCTGCATTTTGAAATCATGTAAAAGTCTACACGAGGGCCTAGTTTGGCCTCTAAATATCATTTTTGTGCATTCAGGTACATGAATTGTACGCCTAGAATCATGTCCAATTTTACGATGGATATTTAGTTCCCGGTGTATGCATTTATTATGGGGATTTTTGCTATTTCTAAAAGAGTTTAGCCTTTGTTGTTCCTGAAGAAGAAAAAAATAATAATACTGTGAACACTAAAAGTTTAAAGCTAGAACAAACGTTCAAAGAAGCCGAAGTATGTTACAGTTGCGCAACTGCTTTGAGGTCCTGTGATTTTTGAGTGCAAGGAGTCAACACTACAGGGCTGGTACAACCACTTTGCTTACAAAGTGCAGCACCGCCCTTCAGGAAGGAGAACGACGAGTTCTTGAAAAGGTGAATTGTTTTTTTCCTTAGTATCAGTGAGGCCTTGCGCACCAAAATCTGCACGTTTGATGGGTTAAGGACTTTATGCAAGTGGTTCTTGGCAGGCATGAACTAACTGCTGAAAACAATCCCATCTGTAAAACTGCACCAATTTGGCAGGCACCGACTTTCCTCTTCTTATACCATGTGCTGACTGATGGAATACAAATCATAAGAATTAAAGATAGAAAAGATCTATTAGCTCATCTATCTTTCTACTGCCAGGCCAGTCTTATTCCCTGCCATATACTTCCAAGTCCTTTTATAAAAGCTGCAACCGGACTTCCACCAATTGTTTGGCAATGCACAAGCTTAATGGCTCCCCAATTAGAAAACCTTTCTTAACTTGCATCTTTTGCCTAATTTCATGGCACTACCTCCTTGGCATGCCCCTGGCAACTTCTCTATATGTTTTAAGTCTCTTTCAGCTTGTTTCCACTCCTGCCACACCATTCCTGTCAAATGCCATGGCAAAGGAGCAGATTCGCAAAGGTGGCAGTTTTTAGCATCCTCAAAAATTTTCAAAGCAGCTCTACATAGAACAGCATGGCTGCTGGGGTGGGTGGTGAGCAGTTATCAAAAGGAAAGGCAGAATTATACAAAAGCATGGGGACAGACTTCTGCTAGTGGAGCCATGGCTGAACCATTACTGAGGAGCAACAGGCTTTCCTGAATGTTGCTACATCTCATGCAGTCTGTTTATGAAACATTAACAAGAATCTACAAAGAAAATAATGCAAGTCAAAATTTGAGGTTTCCTCTTGCTGTTTAAACCTTCCTGTAATGGAAACTGAAAGATTTCTCTAACTGGGCAATTTTTCTGCATTCTTAAAATGTCATGTTCATCCATGGGTAATTGTATGTGTTGGTTACAAGTACACACATAGGTTCCTGATGCAGCCTTTCTGTATAATGTATTTTCTATTATGATTTCTAACTATTCTTCAGACTGAAGTTGCAGGTCCTGCAATAAATGTCCCATTTTAGAACATGCCAGTTGCTCAGTATGCCAGAAGCCCAGTTTAAAAGACCAGACTCTAGTCAGCGTACATGTATTCACTACCTTCCTACCCGCACTCCTTTCCTCCCACTACAAAGGTGATAATGCCATAGAAATTAGAAGCAGTTGTGTGGCTTATCATTTTCCCTGAGGTGATTTAGCATTTGACTTAACTGAATCTTCAGTTGCCTCCATCCTCTTTCTTCATGGAAACTGTTGCCCTACCTGGCACACAGGAAGGTGAGAAAATCTTACTACTCCAGTAGTTATCTCCTAAATTACATGGTGGCCTCGGGGAGGAGGCTCAGAATCATGGTTTATCATCTTCTGACAGTGTCAGATCGCAGCACACCCACTAGTGCAAGGCAGCAGTCTGAGCATGAGTAATACACCTTGTTTTGCTGTTACTGACTGTAAGGCTGAAAATTGATGGTGACCACTCAAAGGTTATTTTAATGCGTTAACAGCACTTAGTACAGGGTCACAGAATCAGAAAAGTAAAAGATAGGAAAGCCATTTTAGTTCATCTAGCCTTGTGCTAGCTTGTTCCCTAAAATATATTTTCTAAATTGTGGCTGTCTCAAATCAATTTCTTCCACTTTCTTTGAAGTGTTATATCCAATCTATTATCACCACCAAAGCTCTGTCAATACAGCAGCCATCACTAGTACTGAGCAGTGCCAGGAATTAAGTTTTATGAAGGATTTTCACTTTTTATCCCTTTGTACGGCCAACAACCCAAAATTTCAAAATTCTTCAGAAAGGAAATTCCAAGACCTGGGGAGAAAAGGGAAGTGTTGGAATGGTCAAAACATCTTAAAATCATCCTGTATTAATGTAAATTTTTCAACTGCTATACTGCATTATATATATTATAAGGTATATTGTACACATACTTAATACTTGAAATGAAAAGTCATTTATTAAACACTGTAGATTTTCAGCTTAAATGTTGATTGGGAAATCTTCATATGGTTCAAACATTTTCCTGTTCACTTTTTTTAAGAGAAGTTCCAGCCAGCAAAATAGGCTTGATTTCTTCAGAATTTTGACATTTACACACTTTTACTGTGCATTTTCCATCAGAAAGCTTGTCAGAAACATAGTCTTGCATATTTTACTTTTGTTTTGTTCAGCCATAGTAAATGCCAGTCTGGATATATGGTAAATACGTTCCTATCTTGTTCCTGTCATGTATACCAAAGTACGTACAGTGTACGCCCCTGAGTAAACTCCAATGTGTTCTGAATGTAAGTATAAATATTTTCCAATTCAGCACATGCATAAACCTGTTGCACACACCTCCTTAAAATAAATTTTGTTCAAGAGAGAGAAAAACACATCATGTTCTGGTTTAAAAGCAGGGAAGATGTGTGGGAGGGAGTTTTCTAAGCAGTTCTGAATGGAAGAAAGAGGGATGCTCTGCTGTCATTTAAAAGACACTTGTGCAAAACTGCCTGTAATTTTATAGTTCCACAGAAACTTATCACGGTTCTAAGTATTGAGCAACGCTTACATTTTAATAACAATTCCCAAAGGCACCGTGACAACTGCTAGGGTTCACAGAAGAACTGCACTGTCAGCCATAAGAAAAGTTCAGCATAAGCATAGAGTCAAACAGTGCTGATGTGGTAGGTTAGGCTCCACCTTTAATTGTATACTTACAATATTATTTTTAAAAGAGTCCAAGCAAATCATATGATCCTGAGAGAACAGAGAGAAGCTATAGTAGCCTTTGAGAAGGAAAATTGCCCAGGGTTTTCTTTTCTCATGTTATCAGTTCAAGGAAGGACAGTAAAGGGCCCTGAACTTTGAAAAGGTGTTCAGATTTAAATAAATGAACAAGTATTTTCAGAATTAGGGCTAACATTGAATATTAATCAGATAATGCAAGTTTCTAATTGCTGTATTTCTCTCCATTCCTCCAATGGAGCCACTCGTTACTGCAAGATCCTAGTTGTTACATCTGCTCCCTCTTACCCAGGGAGATACATGGGGAAGATGCATGATGTCTTTATATTTTCTAAAATTAAATAACAAGGTATCAGCACACAACATAGCTTACGGAAAGCTTTGTGTCAAGACACTGCAGAACAAAGCTTTAAAACTTGGGCTGCTAAGCTGCACCAATACGATCTGCATGCACACCCCATGCACATGTAAAATAGATTATTGCATATTGTGTTATTTGTATTCATTTTTATTTTGGTAATGGTGACAATGTGCTTGGCATGCTCTCACCACGCATTGAGAAAAGACAGTTTGAACACACGCACGCACGCACGCACGCACGCACGCACACGTAGTCTTCTTTTGTGCAGTTTGGGAGAGGACTGAAATTGTGGCCTTATATAATGTATAGCAAATAAGTAAGCAGCAGCTAACTGTAAGACAAAAAGTACTTCTATCTCACAATAGTCAAACTCAGCAAATTTGGCTTCTCTCTATTAAATTTTGGGTTTCATTACAAAGAAAGCTGGACAATGAAATGAAGACAAGAAAATTGTGAACAGAAGAAAGGGGTTTGCTCCCAGCTGCTACTCTCATCTCAGCATTGGCTGTACCAGTGTTCAGAGTGGCAGCCTGGTTTTATTTTCATGCACTTAAATTATTGTTTTCCTCACAGAGCTGCTGAGGAAAAAGAATTATGACATTTGTGCAGCAATAATGAAGCAGTGAGATAAATGTCTTGCATTTTCCAGCCATTTGCTGACAGGCTTTCTGAATTAGTGTTAATGGAATTTGCAGTCTCCTGGCCCAGCAGCATCTCTGAGTACTGTGACGGTGTTCAGCAGGCCTGGCAGCTCAGCCTCCATACCCTGATATGGTTGTAACTCTGGTCTGCAGCATTTTATGGCAATACACAAATCTTGCCATTTTGTAGTTAGGCCATATCTTGGAACAGAACTGGGAAGACAACACAAATTTTATTTAGCATAATTAGTCTGGGATTGGTAGCTAATTCTAGGTATTTTTTTCCCAGATATTGTAGTAATCAAATAATGTTGTTAGACTTCACCACCAGCTTATAGCTGGAGCCTTGGTGCAATAAGGCAGGAGTACTCCCAGGCTGTTGAATGCCTATACAATTTTATCTGCTAAAGAGAAGCTGAATTCTAGTGTCATGGCCAGAATTATTCTAGCTTTGGGATCACATCAAACAAGTCAACACCTCTCTAAAAAGCCGCCTAGAGCAGTTGCAGTTAATAAATACAGCTCACTTGTGCAAGCCCATTTATTTCAGTGATATCAACCCAAGCCAGCCCAATACAGAAAAAGATTTAGAGTTTGTCTGCTTTCTTCAGGTTACATCAAGATGATATACTTCATTTTAAGTGTACCATCTGACCAAGCACGCAGTGGTGGCATCCTAATAGCTTTCATTTTACAGTGAGTTAGTGCTTTCAGACAAGGAAGATTTCCTCTGATGGCTTCACGTGCTTATAACAGTGCTGACCTCCATTCATGGTGCCATTTTTCTAGCAGTTGGATGTAGACCATGAAGCAACTAAAAACTACTGTGCCCCACCTTGGGATCACACAAGAAAAATCCTGGGAAGTTCTCCTGCTATCTCGTGATGTGACTCTTTTGAACAGCCAGTGCCAGTGAACAGCCACAACCACCATAGAGACAACTTGCGCTTCAGTCTGATAGGCAGACGCACTATACACACAGCATGTGTACATTTGACATGATGCTCATCGCTGCAAGCTGGCCGCAAGACGAGCACTGTGCTAGTCAACAGCTGTGACAGTGGCTTTAGTGGCCACAATCACAGGTTCCTCTGCCTCATCTGCAGCTACCCAGGAAAGAGAAGAAGCCTGGGCAGCTGCTTCAGCGAGGACAACACAGAATAGCTTCCTTTAGCACATTGTTGTTCTGGGGGCAATAAAGAGGCATTGTCAGGGAGAAGTAGTTGGTGCTGCAGACCCAGAGCAACCTGTGGCTGCTGAAGACAACGATCGGTGCAGGAGGAGGAACATACACACAGGAGACCTCCTGCAAGCACTTAGAGCACCTGGAAGTTCATGATGCTCCATTGCTGCCTGCAGGTGCTAACCAATACAATGCTGACAGCCTGAGAAGCAGAGCTGTTGTGGAGAAGGTGGGCACATCCCTTGAATTACAGATATTGCCACTGCCTTGCCCTCAGCAGTCCTCAAGACTGCTACTGACTGTTCGGACGCATGGACATTACTGTGTGTTTTCCTATCTTCTTCTGAGTCATCTTCTTTTCTTCCCGCAACCACAGCTGACGAAGACTTGCTTATACCAGGAACTGTCTAACAGTCACCAAAGCAGCTGCAGGGTAACCACAGAGCGTGCTTTTGGGAAACAGTGATCCCTGGTGTGCAATATCAACCTCAGAATCCAATTCTGATGTGTTGGCTGCAATATTGTCCTGAGCAGTATACAAAGCATTGCAGAGAGAGAAAGACACCAATTTTCCAAGCAGTCTGGGCGCACTAGGAGATGCCACCTCCTAAGAGAGAATTGCCGGGAATACAGTATCAGGGATGTCCCACATAGACATGTAGACATTCATTTGGCAAAAGAGGCTTTGATTAACATATTGGGTCACTTGTCCTAGCTCATGGGGTGTGACACCACTAGCCAAGGCCCATGCCCTCCTGGGCCCCTGCTTCTGCTGCACCTGCAGTGTGCCTTATTGAGGGTACAGTGGTATGAGATACACTTACTGACCAGAAGGTGATAAGCGTACCTTTGCTATGTGATCTATTTAAGCATTTTGGCCTATTGGCTCAAAGAAACGGTGGTTACTCTCTGCGGAATGCCTCCTCAAATGTTTTGTAAAATGGTATTTTCTTAAAAGAATGGAAGAAGAGCTCTCTCTGGCCAGGAGCATTTGGTTTAATGGGCAAAAAGAGAAAATCAAATCACATTTGAACAAACAATCTCTCTGTCTTCCTTAAACTGCAACTGCTTATATGCTGTGCAAACAGTGAGGGTTTGAACTGTAGGATCAGAGAGGTCTCAGTTTGGAAACTTTAATCTTTGGATTCAAGGTTCCTTGTTGCCTCTTGGAGTCCCCTCGAGAACCCCAGAGGCTGAAGGACTTCAGGAAGCACCAGCTTCACCTCCAGAAGAATCAAAGTAACTCAGCTTCCATGGGCCACTGTTTTCACTACAGAAGGAATCACTAGCTGAAGGGTTATGACACTTCCAAGGTATGTTCCTTGCAGGAGGCAGTCATTCATGCCTGTCAGAGGGAAATCCTCACCAAAATTCACTGCCCAGCAGCACCAGCCCTTGTACTGATCCTTTGCAGAGCAGCAGGAGATATCTTGCCAGCCCCTAAGTTTGCTGAACACTTTCCAGTGTCCAGGTCTGTGAAGACTGCCTGTATACACCTCTGATTTGCTATTTCCTTTGAAGCACTGCACCGTATAGCTTCACCCTGATTCACTTTGGTTTTCCACTCTCTCATTGCCTCCACTTTCTCACTTTTCATGGTATAAAGAAAGGAAGGTTCATTAAACAATGTCACTGTACAAGATAAATATTTCCAATTAAAGAAAACGCAAATGCAAACCTGACTCCTACTTAGCAACAGCGATATTTCTTAGCTGCTTCAGTACTCTTTGCCTATAATCTATCAGCCAGGCCTAGATGTCACAGTGGGGAGCAGGGTTTGTATGTGCTATGAAGGTATCGTGGGGCCCTGGATCCTTTGCAGGAGCGTAGGTGAACACCCAGCTGCATGGCAATGCCATGTCAGGGTGAAATAAAGCCCACAGCAAACCCCTTGTGTCCTGCTTTCCACTCAAGGGAAACCCAAGCACAGAGGCCAGAATGAAGTCACAGCACTGTCCAAGAGCTCCACTGATCTAGGTGATCATAGGGTCAGGACCTGGGAAGTAGACTCCAAAGGATGTTTGCTCTGCAGGGTAAACATAACCTCCATTACACTGCCTCCTGTGTAGTGTCCTCAGCTCAGAATGGCACCCTTTCTAACCAGATTGTCCACTCCATAGTCTTGGCATCCAGGTGGGACATCCGATACACTCAGCACTGAGCTTGTGTGCTCTGGAGCAGTATCAGCTGCCTAAGGCGATCACACATAATATATTATTAATATAGATGAAAGAAACCTGTTGCTTTGCTTGACAGTGCCTCTTCTTTTTCCCAGCTATTGTTGGAGTTTCTGAGTCACAGGTTCTTATGGGCAGCTGTTCCTCACACACAGGGTTTTCAGAGCCTGCAGGACTTCAGGTTCATGTAAGGGCAGTCAGAGACCAAAGAGGAAGAAGTAGAAGAGCAATAAGAAAGCATGCTTTGTTAGTTCATTTATCTGCAAGATCTGCTTCTGCAACTCCTTTCCAGTTCCCTGATTATAGCAATTTTCATTCTTCAGCAATTCTTAGGTTTTGCCTCCTTGCCCTGCTGCCTTTTTGATTGTCCTCCATATGTAACCCCTCCAAACCCAAGCCTCTCTCCTTCATTTCACCATGCTCACATAGGGTACCAAACATTTGTTTGCAGATGTTGTGCAGCGTTTAGCAGCAGTGTTCCAGGAAAGCTCTGATGCACTTTGAATGTAAATTTTCTACTGCTCATCATTCAGTTTTTATGATAGCAAAGCCAAACACAAAAAACAGCAGTATAGCAACGCACTTACGTTAAACTAGGGGAATATGCTGCCTATGTGCAGATCTTTTTATATCAATGCAGCTTGAGTTACTACTAAGTAAATTCAACATGCACAAAAGTCCCCAGATACAATCAATATTGATCCACAAAGTTAATCTTTCCTTGTGCTGCCCATGCTGCTGGAACCTGGTCATGCAACACTGAAATGAGCTGGAAGTATTTCTTAAGAGCTAATGAAGCCCAAATTCTATCACAAAACTTTTCTTGTGAAATAGAAAAGGAGGTCAAATGTAAATTCAGACCTACAAACCTACTTGAAATTAACCATGACTTTGCACATAAATCAGCCATCATGCTATTTGCACATAGTGTCATAGTAACTATCTAGCCTACAGCGGCACCGCCCACAGATCTTTAACCAATTCACATCAAATACACATTGCCCATGTCATTGTTGATGTCCCTGGCATCCCTGACATCCCTGAAAATTCCACTCCTCTCCTCCAGACTAAAATTAGCTACAGATGTCTCCCCCTTTGGTTTTGCTCAGTGAATGACATATATTGTGAGGAAAAAATATACTGTATTGGACAACATATCGTGAAGCATCTATATTGTTCCACTGATGAAGAGCCTTCCCAGATGATGATGAGAAGCTTTAACGGTTAAAGCCCAGCGAAGAACTGATAGATATGTGGAACAAAAGGGTGGGTAGTTGAGCCACTCTCCAGCACTCCATTGAAGATATCTCCAAGTCTTGCTGTATATTGGGTGTGGGTCTCTGAGCCAGGCATTTCTGCTAAGCATTTTATCTACATGGAGAAATTTATGGGTCAAACAATGTCGGTATAATTATCTCAGTAGAGCTAAATCAGCATAAATCCTTGCATGAACACTCTCCTTCCTAAGACTGCTCACATGGGAATTTATTCCAGCATAACTATAGCACTATAATTAGATCAATATAGTTCTACTGGTAAAAACTCCCTTCTAGAAAGTGCTGTCAAAATTACCAGAAGAAACAATACCAATTCACCTTCATTTGTTCAGCCACATTTCTTCACTGCTATTTTTGTACATAGAGAAAGGAAAATTAATTTATTCTCTATATAATGCAGAAGGGAGAATTTTTCACGTTGTCTGGGATTATATCTTTTTCTGTGTCAACAGTAATTGCTATAAAACTTCATATCAAGAATATGGTAGTATAATGTAACTCAGAACCCAGAGAATCAAAAGCCAATACTGACCCCCAAAAAGACTCACTAGAGCTCAGTGAGCTACAATTAAGGGGGAAAATGGCAAATTTCCCATTTGCACTAATTAAATGTAATCACAGCTGACAAGTAACTGTTCCCCCCAGGGGCTTACTGAATCTGTTTGAAAGCTCTAATTCCAGATTAAATCAAAGTACAAACAGTTCCAAAAGGCATCAGAGATAGCATGGTCACTACCAGAATAATAAAATATAACATCAGCCATCTGACACAAATCAACTGATCTCTTATCTGGCCAGTTCTTGTCGTGATGAAAACCCCTGTTCATCCCAGTTCAATACCATTCTTCTCCTCTGCCTGCACTCAGTAATTTGCTCCTTTCTCCACAGCCAGCAACGAACTGTGGAGGTGGAACAATGAACTGTTTCATGGCAAGAAAGACAAGTAAATAAAACCCCTTTCACTGGACATCTTTTGCTCTTAGTCTCTCTCTTTTCCTGAGACAATGGCTGCCTATGCATTTTCAAAAAAGAGAAGGCTAAAGAAGAGTTTATTAAAGTTATAGTGGTCAAAGAGGACACCCTTTTCATAGCACATCTCTTACCTATACAGTTTCAACATTCAAAGAGCTAGATCCCTACCAGTTATAAGCAGGCACCCACTTATAAGTGCTGGAGGATCTCTGCAGGCACTTGCAGTTTGATACCGTCTCTCCTTGTACACTATGAGGCCTCCGTGCTGCAAGTCGCTGCAACGGGACAGGCACATATGCCCCCAATGGGGACCATGGATGGGCTGATGCAGATGCAGGACCCTGCTGCGCTGGGGTGTGGGTTTGGGGAGTGAAGCCAGCACTCCTCACCTCCATGCATGTGTGGGAAAGCCAGCGTAGCCCTGTTGCACAGCATATAGAGTGATGCACTGATCAGATGCGCTACAGTGGCACAGTGCAGGCAGCAGGCTGGGCAGAGCTCCTCCTTGTGCCACAGCAAGGCCCATTTGCTTGGCTTGGCAGACCCACGGTAGTGCTGTCACCATCATCATAAAACATTCCCAGCCAACATAAGTCTATGTTGGTAAAACTGTAAAGCAGAGACCAAGCCAAGCACTGAGGTTCCCCAAAGCTGCCGGTTATCTCCTTTTAAGACATTACCCTAGTAATTAGGAAAATCAGTGGAGCTTGTGGTGGATAAAGGAGTTTGCCAATGTGGAGCAACTAGTGACACTGGAGCTTTCTTCTCTCTTTCAGTGGTGCACCAAGAGGTCAAATACTGATTTCCATAAGGATTCCTGAAACTTTTTTTAATAGGATCCCAACAGAAGCTTACGGTTTTAATTATAGCTCTTGGAGCTGAAATCTGTATTCCATCCTCTCGACCCCAAAGATCTTTTTCCATGAGATGTTGATTTTAAAAATATGTTCTTATTGTTCCTCTGAGTCTTTTCAAATGCCTGCCCTTCTTTAAGAACAGTGTCTTAGGCTGTCTCAAGGGCTTTGTTTAAGTATCAATTTATTTTCTCCTCCAACATATTCTTTTCATTACAAAAACACTTTGTCATTTACTATATGGTCCGGGTCCTCGGAGAAGTTCAGCAGCTCCTGAAAAGTGCGAGTGCTTAGCTCCTCATAGGGGACACTCAAGACAGCATCCCTTGGAGAGCACTGAGAGGGAACTGGGAAAAAGCTGAATGCAATTCCCATCCAACTGAAAAGCAGATGAATAGCTGCCATGAGAACAAAGGCTGTGTTCGCTGGCAGAACGAACTGAAACGAATCCAGCATTATGGGTCTGGAACTTTGATTCTTCTTGGAGCATCTTCACATTTATATTCAGCCTCCCAGACTGGAAAAGGAGAGGAAAAGGGAGAGCCTTTTATGTCATCCACAAAGAGAGGCCGGTAGCCCAGGCTGCTTTACACACCTCTAGTTTTGCTGTTTAGCGTTTTAGGAAACTTAAGTCTCTTGGGCTTCTACCGCTGCCAGTCACTCCTTTAGTTCAAATAGAAGAGAAAAGTGTTAGGATTCCTTCTCTCTGCTAAGGACCCATATGAAAGGTGGTCAGGAGAGCTTGAGAAGAAGACTTCTTCAGCTTAAGGGGTGACTTCCTTTTTAAAAATCCCAGGAAATTATATCCTCACATTTCCAGCTTCCTCAACACCATAAGAAAAGCCTGATGCGAGAGAAAAGTTAACAATGCAAAGTCAAACACTGAAAGGTTCATAAATGTTAGCATAATGCCAGGCAAAATTTTGAGTAGAAAAAAATGTATGCAACAATATAATTAAAGCTGGTAGCATAATGCATAACCTCAAGAGGCCTGAACTAAGGCTGCCCCAGCAACTCTGACTTTTAAATACTAGGTTTCAGAATGTTCATGTTTCTTTCTGAGGTTTCTGGACTGCAATGTATTCACAGTCAGCTTTACTTGTGGCTGTATGGAAAGCATCATTTTTTCAAAAACCTCACTTCAAAGACAACCTTGAAAAACATGGATTTTTAAAATAGTCTAAATAATTATTGTATGGAAAAAGGAAAGTAGTAACATACATTAATTTGCAGACTTTCAAGTTCCATAAGTCTGCCTGTTCCTAAAGTCAAGCAAAACACTATGGTTACAGTGACCATGAAAAGGTACACTGATTTAACACTCACTTTTGAATTTCATAAAATAACCACAAAACCTTCTTCCTGGAAAACATATGCCTTATCGCCCAGTTCTTACATTGAAAACCTAGTCTGGTTGCTGATACTTGGGAGCGACAGTGTTTCCAGTATGAGAACTTCTCCTGTAAGCTCTTATCTTATTTAGCAAAATTCTGCTGAGCTAATGAATGAAGCCACTATTGCTAAAAAACAGCAGAAGCTCCTCACAAGTGTACCAGCAGCTTCTCTCCTTTCTGCAGAGGTGAGCATGCGCGAAGCTCAGCAATTCAGCAAAGGGAGTCTGATAAACTAAAGATGGGTGATTCTCTGTGATGCACATCTAACACAGATTCACAGGCGTATCTCCAGCTCTTTGGTTCCTTCTACTACCAAATTCAGGAACAATCCTTGCTTCCATCTGTGAGATTTGCTAGCCTGGTTGTAGATCAAACTCTAACATGCAGAAATCCTACCAATACTTAACAACATAATATTTCCCATTAAGTTACTCAACGAAAAGAGAGAACCAGCTGATGGTATTAAGACTCACAAACCGGACATCACCACCATTGATGGATCTTAAAAAAACAGGTCATACTGAAACACTTTGAAAGCTTCTAAAACAAGTGCAAGACCAAAGGTCACAAGGTCAACATGTCTGAGTGTTACTACATTATTTTGTCATTTGTCACTGGTTAGAAAGGCTTGCTTTAACAGCTGGGTGATTTCAGGCATGCAATGTGACTTCTTCAGGATAACCTTTTAATCTCATGAGCTTGAATTCTTGCAGCATAAAGTAGCTTAAAATAAAACACAAAAGCAGACTTTCAATAGTTAGATCAAACTGCAAGCTTCTCTAATGAGTGACAGCTTTTTCCTCTAAAGTGCTAGGTTTATACAGAAGACTGAATTTTGTGTAGTTTTAATGATAGCAAAATTCAAAAAAATAACTGCAGGACATATCTATTTTGCTTTCAAATACAATCCCAAATCCAAATTTCCCAGTTAGAAAAAAATTAGTGTCAGGGTCACTGGGAACTGAAAAAGCATGACAATTAGAAGGTGTTCATGTAACCTTAGAAAAAGCAAATGAAAAAATCTTTAGTGAAACACTGGAGTTCCTGAGACAAGGGAAACTGATGAAGATGGTGCACAGATAATTTTCAGAAAAATCAAAATTGTTATTAGCAGATGTTAAGATTCTTCAGTGGGTGATTAACATAGAGGTCCTCTCCACTCCCCAACTCAGTAAGAGTTCATCTTATATCAGACATGAATCAATGTGTGGATTAATGGTGTTGTGATCCCCAAAGTTAGAGTATACTGTAAGGCTTCACCAAAGTCTTTCATTTCAGTAATGTAAGCAGCACAGTATACTGAAAATCATGAATATTTAAGGAAAAAAAAAAAAAAAAAGGTTGTAGTCTTTGGAGACATAGGTGAAAATCAACACATTAAAATCTGCAGTTTTAGATACTCCAAAATTTAATCTGGCCTAGTAATTTGCATTGCATATCAGACATACAGTGACTCACAGTAATTACACACATGTAGACAGAAACAGAGACTATTTGCAAATAGGCTTCACATCAAAGATGAATATAAACCTTTGCAGCTGGTTTGTTCTTATCATTTGAACCTTTCGGGACTCAGTTAAATGCACATTTTAATAATACTGTGGTTTCTAGAAAGATGGTCCACAGGATTATTTCTGCCACCAGCCCCTGTGAGCTGCCAGATAACTCCTTCAATTGACAGGGTGTGACCAGAGCCCCACATGGCCCTTTTGTCGTCCTTGCGTTACCATGCAATAGGTTGGCTTCCCCTGTACTCCACCTACACACTCTGATACCCTTTTAGTGTGATGTAATTTAATACTATTCTGACCACAAAAAGGCATAGAGAGAGGCATTTTTACACTCCACAATTAAAAGAAAGAATAGTTAGATATACTACAGTGGCATGAGGATGGGGCTTAAAGTCCAGGGCTAAAAGCAGGAAAAGAAGGGAGCATGACAAACCTTCACAAAAGGCATTTCAGTTGTGAAAGTAATAAGGAGTTGTATCTTTTCTCCAAAATATAACAGCAGATGAAAGGTAGGGAGGAGAAATCAAGCAACATGTCATACAAAATCCACTGCCTACCCTATGAGAATTAATCTGAAATTTTGATTAGGGCAAGAGGAGCAAGCAGAGTGTCCAGACACTGGCACCAGGTAAAATGCCACCCAAAGGCAAACAAACATAGCCCAGTGGGCTCTGCATATCTCTTCTCTGCAGTTTCGAACCTGTACCCAGCCAGCAGTCTATTCATTTCCTTTAACAAATGCCATGGTTCATGACTGTAACCTCCGCAAAGTCACTAACCCACCGGCTTGGCATGAGCACTTACAAGTATGATTAATTTTACAGTTGAAATGAGCATAGTCCTTGCACAAAGGGGAGATGGGAGCCAGAAGCATGGAAAGCCTTCTACCACACTTCTGCCCAAATCTGGACATGACAAAAGGCGGCGGCGTGCAGACAAGCCAACCCTTTGTCTGCTTTTGTTCCTAGAGCACACACCAGCGCCGCTACAGAACAGCTGCAAGCTGGAAAGGGACTCAGTACATTCACATTCATCTGCTCAGCCAGGAGTCAGGCCAGAAGCGCTCGCTAATTCCTGACTATTTAATAGCAGCACCAAAGCAATCGGAGAAAACTGAAAATCGGAGGTGGGCTTGAGTGCGCTCTGGCTCTCTCTTTAGAAAGGGGATGGTAAAATAAATCAATTAAGCAGTGGATGTGCCAATCTGAGTTATTAAGTCATAGGCTACAACATTTTCATTTGGTGCGGCTGGTATTTAATTTTTCAGTATTTCTGTTAATGGCTGCAGGGCTGCTCTAAAGCCCAAGTAGAGAGCCTTCATACTAGTATGAATGAAAGCAAATACACTGAATGTGTGAGTTAAATGGCAGGGTTGTTGTGATTTCTGTATCACAGGAAGGGGACATGGACAGATTCATCATGACCCTCTACTGTGGAGGATTGCATCACTGTGAGAAGATGAGAAAAGAAGTCGATAGGGAAGTAATGCTCTGGCCACGACGTGCAAGTGGGGCAGGAATCCTGGGCACGCCACAGCCAACGTGAGAAGGCAGACGACAGAGCCATGCTTTACCTCGCCACTGCCTTTCCATGATCCTATTTTCAGTAAAGGTTTATGGGAGAGACTTCTACAGCATCAGTGAAAACCTTCTGGTATACTCCCAAATAGAGAGGTCCCAAGTCACTTGGGCCATTCTCAGGACCTCCACAGAAATATTACTGGTATCATATTTGAAACCTTTCCCAACTTACCCCATCCCTATTTCCCATGCACTAGACTCATCAAATCTAGGCCCAGGCTAGAAACCTAAAAAAGGATTTATCTTCCACTCAGTGTAGCTCAGTCAATACAGCTTAGCACCGTTGAGTGACCGCTAAAGCCTAAACAGAAATAAAGCCAGCTAAGCTGGTTAGGCTGTGGATAAGCAAACACCATGAGGATTTTCCCATTGTGTTGTTGAGCGAACACAGAGGAAGAGCTGCTCAGGCAGGACCTTCCTTCTTGCTCCTGTAATACTGTCTTGCCGGCAGTGTAAATCAAATCCCCAGCAGGCAGTCAGCAAAAGGTTGCCCTGAACTGACTCACTCACAGCGTCACCAGCCATGGGCAAGCCCCTGCTTCTGCCCTGGCTGGCAGCAGTCCTTACTACCTGCATCCAAGGAAAGGTCTGGCCGCTCTCTCCTGTCTTTTTGCCACAGGGCAGAGTCCCAAAACCTGAATTTAAAGCAGAAGAAACCAACGTAACTCCACACAGCAGTTGGGTTGATTTTGCTGTGCAGAGGGAAGTAATTGATGCCCAATACTCAGCCACAAAACTTTCTAAGTGTCTTTTGGAAGGGCAAGGTGAGATATTATGACCAAAAAGTTCACGCCAGTGTTGTTTTCCATGGGAATTGCTCTGAGAGGCTGAAACTACAAGCAAAAGTTACACTAAGAAAATCTATAGGTAGAACTTCTATAGATTTTATATTTTCCTTTCATTACTACAGTTTCATTACTTTATATTCTTTTATAATTTTATCAGTAATGACCTTAATGCATTTAGACTAACAATCTTCAAAATAGTCTGGGATAGATAGCCTCAAGTGCAGAAAGTAAACACACAGTTTCCTTTAATAACAAAACATTGGTATTTTTCCCAGGGTATAGCAAAGAGAAGCACGGAATGACAAAATGCAGATTATAATCTCTTCATGGTTTGGATGCCCTGATGCCCTGAGACTGTTAATGTAATTTTCAATGCTTTGGCATCTTTGCATCTTTGGTACCTTCCTTTGGAAGAAGTACTTATCTTCATTACCTGTTAGCCATAAAGTCAGCCTCCCCAAAAGAGAACAACTGGTATTTGGTATCTCTGCCCACAGGTATTTCCACAGGATTCCAGTTAGGCTCCGTAAATGCTGCGTTTATCTGTCTTTGTCCCTCTTCTGTTGTCCTAATTGCAAGTATGCAATGCTCAATATTGTTTATGTTTTGCTCCACTACAGTCAGTGAGTTTCACCATCAATTACAAAAGGAGCCAAGTTACATATGTGATAATATACCAGCCCTAATCATACTCCTCCGCCAACTGTCATCTTTAATAATTATTTCTTAATCTCAGCTACATCATTTTAACTACTTTGGGGTCATCATTTTGAGACTGATGACAATCACATTTTATGTTTCTTTTGGTTCTTCGAATGACACGGCCAATTTCCTAAGTGCCCTCCTTCCCCCCACCCAGCTTTGATCCTATCAATACTTGGCTTCAATTCCACTTTCTTCATTGTAACTCCAATATTGACAAGTATGCAGGTCAACTAACTGGGCTATGCACTTTATGCCTCAAGTGAAGTGGGGCCCCAAACTGAACCCTGGATCTTAGCACATCGTCCCAGTTTGTACCTGACGAGTAGCCCTGGGGATGAAACAGAAAGTGGCAGATATGACTTGTTAGCTGGCATTTAGGCAAGCAGAGACATTTAATTAGTGGATTTACTGGCAGACTCCCAGTCTGCCTGCATGCACCACACTGCCTCAGTAGCATCGGGGTGCCCAGGTTCCCTCCCTGATCTCCCTTCTCCCTGGTGAGCACATCCCACAGGGCAGCACTTCCACTCTTAACTCTCTTTTTTGTCAAAGATTGTGCTGTTCCACTGACACTAGGAAAGCACTTTTGATCTCAAATTGTTTCTTAATTTTCAAAGGACATGGGAAGAAGGTTAAGATTACAAAGTGAATCAAAACAAATTACAAGATGCCAGTGTTAATGTTAAGTCTGCAAACAGGTTACAAGGCAGACACCTCTGTCTTTGCCAGAGAAAGCTTCCCCTTACACAAAGCTTGCTATATTATACTGACAAATCACTCCTGTTCCAGCAAAGTATCTCTGGCACAAGTATAATAAAATCTCTCCTCTATTCCTCTTACAAATGAAAGAAGCCACATGGATGAAAACATAGTTTTGTCATTATAAAAGTGCTGGCACCAGGACAGTCTGTAGTACAGTGTCAGTCTGAGATAACATTGCCAAGACACATCTGCAGCATAAACTTGCCCCACAGTTATCTAATCCCTAATTTGGCTAAGAGCCAGCCGAAAAATAGGGTCTCAGCACTAGCAGTACCTGCAGGACTTACAATAGGCTGTCTACTTAAATATCCTCCAGCTATTTTTATCCCTTTCTGTGGACTGGAGCAGTGAACAATTCCCAAGTATAAAGCTGTAAGTTTAAAAAAAGAAAGATGACAGAAATATAATTTTAGATTATTAGTTATACTTTAGATGTAATTTTCTCTTTTGCTAGTGAAATCAGACTTCATGGAGCTCTTCCATACTCTAGATTTATCTTTCTTTCATATTTTATGAGCTGTAGTAATAATTTTCTTCAAAACACTGCTCATAGGTGTATTGCCTTTGTCTTGCAAAGCTGGTTCCTTTGTAGCAATGGAAAGGAAAGAAATGTTTTCAATATTAAACTACACTCTTGGGTGTAATTATGCTCTACTGTGCTTTTCAAATGTTGAAGTGATAAATCAAGTGAAGTGGAAAGATGTCGGTGAGATAACCCACCTCTTTCAACAAATAGCTTGACTAGTGGGAGAGAACAGAAGAGACCAGGCTAACAAGATGACATTCAATTACTTGCTGAAAACTGACCACTTACGAAAGGTACCTGACCACTGGATCTCTTCCCAGGAAAAAAAAAATCAGTTTCTCTTATGTGCACCTAGTTGGACACACTGAAAAGGCGGCCTTCTTCAATGTGTACAAAAGGACAGCTGTGCACAGCTTATTTCTGATGAGATACTGACGGTAGAGAGGAGGTCTTGTGAAAAAGCACTGCAAATGTTCTGGAAATGCTGTGACCTTGTGGACACAGAATTGGATGGACAATTGAGGATGGACCTCAATTTCCACAGGACTGAGAATCCAAAGCCCCAAGAGTTCAGTGCAATCTGACAAATTTTCAGTAAACTCCTCAGTGGCTATCTAGCTTTAAAATCTGCCTTAGTCATAAACTGTGAGACTTAAAAAATAAAATGTGATGCTAAAACCAGAGAGTAATAGGAAGGTTATGAACAGTGGAAACCCAACAGAAGAAACAATGTTAAAAATTCAAAAGTGCATAAAACAAGTAAATTAAGCCCAGGTACTGAAAACCTAACAGGATGAAAAGATATATAGGATATATAGGATGCTTAGACATACTGCAAAAAGAAGCAAGAGAAGGCAATTAAGAGTCCAAAGAATGAATACTTCCTTGGAGTTCTGGTAAATTATATATTTTCCCATAAGGATAAATCTTTATGACATAGCCTATTATTATTACTATTATTATTATTATTGTTGGAACACTTATTTAACAAAAAGCCAATAGGCATTTTCAGGCCTATGATGACAAGACTATGCAAGACTACAGATGGGCCATGCTGAACGAAGCCAAAGTGCCTGGGGAGGTATATCACTGGCGTTGCTCAGGATAGGCCTGGAAATCTCCCTCAGTACTTACAGATTGAATACCAGCTCTCGAAGGAATTCTCCCTGCCTCTGCAGCTTTCAACCTCCAGATTATCAAGCGATCAAACTTATCCAGTGACAGAGTAACTAAACTGTCCAGTCTCTGCCAATCGGCACAGTAAAAATAGTGTTCCAATGCCATGAAGAGACTCATTTGTATTAGTAAATTTGCCTCACAGGATTGTACAATCTCTAGAAACAGATTTAAATGAGTTTCTGCAAACTAGCATGGGCAGGCTGGGCTAACCTTTTACAAGGAAGAATACTGGGAGTACTGAAGCAGCCTCCTAGGGACTAAACAAATGGCAGGGCACCAAGGCTCCTGGGGTCCTTCTTTGATTCTCCCACTGTCGTAATAAGTGTCCTTGTCCCAATCTCTTAGGTCAACATGTCTGACTAAAGTTAGGTACATAAATCCATATTTAGGTATTGACCTGCTTTATAGAAGTGTTCAGTGTAATTCCCACTTTGACCCCAGTGCAGCAGGCTCTCTTCAACTGAGGAGAGAAATGCATCTTCTCCCTAGCAGCTGGGGCTTTCTAAAAGAAGAAGTAGATGTAATGAGATGATCAGCAGGAAAATGGCTATGCATTTTATGTGTCAATATTATAGACCAATGTTGCAATCACTGGATTTTTTTTATTTCAGATTAAAATGCAAGGGAGCATGCAGCATTACTCAAAATGGCAAGGCAGTCTAGCAAGTGAACCTGGACAGGGAGTTCTCCCTGTTCCATCTGCATTCCCTTCTGTATCATCGTCTTATATTCAAGCCTGGGTAAATGCTCTCGTTATTCTTTTATAAACAAATTCTCTTTATTACTTTATTTGTAGTAAGACTACCAAAGGGAAAAGCAGAAGTTAGAAACTGATGCTACCAGATACCTGGAAAGGGTCAGGAATGCATAGACAGAGAAATCTCCTAGTGCTGAGAAATGAAAAGGCGGGTAACATGAAGTCTTCTCTAGGCTTGTGGTGCCTTTGGAGTGCAATAAAGGAAATGGTTTCTCAGATTTGCTAATTTTGCATATTCATTATGTTTCAAACTGCATTCTCAGTAGCAGTTGTGTGCGTTTTCCAAAAGTATCTTACTTCTGGAAATGAAACATGAACAACAAACTGACATCTTAATGAAAATTACCTGCATTTGTTTACACTTACAAGGCTTTTAAAGTAGACTAAGTTACAGAGAGTTTAAAGACTTGCCAAAACAAGCAGACAGAGACTTGTGAGAAGAGTGTGAGGCAAATGGCTTGCAAGTGAAAGATCTTCATGAATGTTTTTAAATTCACAACTTAAGTAAACATTGTCTGTGGCTCCACAGCAAGAACACTGGACTGGCATGCAAAGAATTCATTTGTAGAAGACCAAACTGGCCACTACATGAAACCAGCGGCTGTGGGAATTAGACTAATACACATCTTGGTCTTCCTGAGTTGCTACATACCTCTTAAAAGTCACTTGAGATTTTAAAAAGCTTTTAGGAATTTTGGCTAGATGGATCTCTAGGTGTCATACCTTGAAGGACAGATTAGGCCCATCTTCAAGGTGTGGCTTACAGGAACTTTGCCAAACCATTTTCTTTGAAGGACATCTCAGTCTGGGTACGCACCAGACTGCTAGCTTCTCTGGCGAAGTAGTGTTTTAACTTCTGTGTGAGTTACAGCAAAAATACTAGGGGATACAGTGGAGACATTTCAGCTTTCTGGAGTGCTTGCAAACCTAGTGTTACCTATAGATTTGGTGCTATCGGTTAATGAAAATCTACTAATGAGTAACTATGTGGTTACAGAGAAGTGCCTATTAAGTCACCTTAAAACTGCAATAGGTGCTACCATGCCATTTCACATACGTGCATACACTACAGCACATTGAAGTGCTATAACTGCATCTTCCACATGCCACAGTACATTTTAAAACCCCAGAATAATAAGCAGGATCTCAGAACAGTGTGAGCATTTTAGTTAAAAAGGATGCATGTATGCTTTCAGTTTCACCAAGCCACTTTTATACCAGCATGTTCTGAAGGTGATATGCTTTACACATTATAGACCAAATTTTCAGCTGGTCCTTACTGTCCCAGAAAAGCATTTTAACATAAAATAACCTAGATTTGCACAGAGAAATTATGTGTGTACTGATCACTTTTTATCCAGTTTTGCAGGCACGCATGTATTTGTGGACATCATTTTTAGACACCTGAGAACAGAACCAAAGCTCAAACAAACTGCTTTTAAGTTCCCAATACTGAAATAGTGTCTCCTCAG
>WAAD01016810.1:14488-28090 GCA_013389945.1 Fregata magnificens | reverse complement strand
ACTCCATTCACCACCACTCTCTGGGCTCGGCCATCCAGCCAGTTTTTTACCCAGCAAAGTGTATGCCCATCCAAGCCATGAGCTGCCAGCTTGTCCAGGAGAATGCCGTGGGAGACCATGTCAAAGGCCTTACTGAAGTCCAGGTAGACACCATCCACAGCCTTGCCCTCATCTACTAGGTGGGTCACACGGTCATAGGAGGAGATCAGGTTGGTCAGGCAGGACCTGCCTTTCATGAAGCCATGCTGCCTGGGCCTGATCCCCAGGTTGTCCTGCACCTGCCCAGTGAGCTCACTCAAGACGAGCTGCTCCATGATCTTCCCGGGCACCAAGGTCTGGCTGACTGGCCTGTAGTTCCCCGGCTCCTCCTTCCGGCCCTTCTTGTAGATGGGCGTCACATTGGCTAGCTTCCAGTCTTCTGGGACCTCCCCCGTTGACCAGGACTGCTGATAAATGATGGAGAGCGGCTTGGCAAGCTCCTCCACCAGCTCCCTCAGCACTCTCGGGTGTCCAAAAGCTCCTCTCTTTTCGCTGACTGTATCAAATGGCCTAATAAAAGGTTAGATCTCTCCTAGTTGGCCTGGCCACTCTCATACAGTTTCTGTCATTTTGGACTTCTCAGAAAATCAGTAAGCCTTAAACAAGGATTAGTATTAGACATAGAAAAAAATATTCCTGTTTTTAACAAATTCAACACTGTGAAAAAAGTGAGTAATCCCAACTATAATAAATAATATGCTTCTACAGTTATCTGCAATCCAAAATCCCCAGGCTATTTCAGAAGCAGCAGTGAAATAGTCCGCAAGGAGTCAACATCACAGAGAATTAGGGAGTAATACCTCTCCCATTTTACAAATGATCAGTTAGTTCTTATCAGAAAAAAATACAAAATTGACTCAAAACGTCCTGGCACATATTGATAATGCAGTGCTAGGAGCTACCACTAAAGAAATATTTGTGCTGCTATTATGGGAAGAATAGACAATGTAGGTGCCTGATAGAAAACAGAAAGGGAAATATTTGGAGACCCAGGCAGAGAACTCAAGGAGTCCCACCTTCAAAGGGTGGGACTCCTTTATGTTTTGACATATAGACATCCTTTCCTCCTCCAGAGATCTCAGGCTATGTTCCATTCTCATGCACACATTCTTTCGTCTGTGTGAAGCCAACAAGACAGGTGCTCTTGGATATGAACACAGTCCTTCGTTCTCAAATAAAGCGCTCAACTCATATATGAAGGACAAAATAAACTACCTCTTTGCTAAAGATTCAGGAAAATAGCTGTCATTTTCTTTTGCTATCTAAGCAAGTGACAATTTATATGTATATTAAGAAGGAAAGGATTCTCTTATGTCAAAGGTGTAAGCAGTTTTGCTTAAATGTTTATGGTGTCTCAAGACTTAGTAACATATTTCTGTGTTTTATGCACAGTGATAAGTCAAAAATAGAAGAGACTTTAAGCACTGTTTTGAAAATTCTCATGTGCCTATTTACTGTTTTATCACTGTAAGGAAACAAGAAAGAGAGTAAAGGGTGACATTGGACAAACCTGATCATCTTCAGTTCTTTATTCCTTGACATATTTTGCTAGAGTATAACAAGGTTTTCAATAGCAGACTTTTTCATATTCACATACATTTCAAAATATATAATATTAATGAAAATTAAGGGTGAACACAAAGAGCACAGAGCTCATCCATTTTTAAATCAAAATTTACTGACAGTCCTACTGAAATAGATAAGATGATCCTTTTTAACTAGGGCTAATTTGGTAGGAAAAAAATATAATGAAACAGTTAAACACCAAATGAAAGGGTCAGCTGCTTGCAAGATTAAACGCTAACTGATTTTTGTTTTTCTCCTGGGCCTCCACAATGCAAATTTTCTGTAGTGCTTTAGAATTAGGTGCCTTTAAAATTCTGGTCCAAATTCATTTCACATCTAACTCCATTGACTTAATGAGGCTGTATCAGGAATAAATTTGGCCCAAAGGGTTTTTAGTATGACCAACTACAAATAATACAGTGCCACTTAGTGGTAAGGAAAAAAGTTTTCAGTATGTCAGATACAAAGACGTTCAGGCATACAGATGATTTTTCTGGTGCTATTTGTATTTGAAATTTTGATACAATCTTATCTGATAGCTTCCAGTTACATTAAGCTCATTATTGCCACAATATTATAAGCATCTTTTCATATAAAGATACAAAAGTGTCTCCAAAGGGGGAATGAAAGTGAGCCCTAGTAATTAATATAGCATTAAGAACACTCCCTTCACATTATATCTTCAAATTATAGCCATTTTCTAAAAAGGTTAGAATGCCTGTAAAAGGCATAAATATCTTACAGCTATTTGTATTTCTTATGCTTGAGTAATGTATGTGTCACCTTCCTGAAAAAAACATCCCTCAAAAAGGCCTACAATATTTCTTTTTTTTTAAGTTTGACCTATAGAATTACAGTTATGGGGAGAGACACCTATACTTAATAGCATTTTAAATGGTGGTATGTAACTCATTATCCAGTGTAATAATATTCTATTTCCAGGAAAGAATGAGGTAAAGACCAGGTGGTATTCAATAGAAATAATAAAAAATAAGTCCAAAAGGAGCCACAATAGATCACATGGTCCGTCAACCAGTCACAAAGAGGATGATCCTTATATTTCTACAGGAAGAACCACTGCAAAGGACTGTATATTTTGACAATTTATCTAAAGCCAAAGATGAAATGCATTGACACCAACAATGAAAATTTGTACAATGTGTACAATGGGAGCAAAATTGGTCTCTGTCTTCAGAATACAAGAAGAGCCAAGTATGAATTTTTGTGACTAATACTTGGTTGTTTATAAGCACTTTTAATTCCACTAAGACTCATTATCTCTGATTAGGTTAAACAATCCTTTGGCAATCATTTAGCTGCCATTCATGCTTTAATCCTTTCTTTTATACTATGACTGAAACTTGCTGTAAGAGGACTTTAGTAATAATTCTGCAATTATATTGTTGATGAGATTTGTATTTTGAATGGGTACACAATATATATACATCTTTGAACATTTAAGTGAAGAGACAAGTGACCATTGCCTATCAGATGTGGATAAATAAATAAATACTATTCTGTAAAAAGAGTTTTGTAGAATTAAGTAAGTTACATCTGGTAACTTTCATATTCATAGATATCCAGTATTGCTAAATCCAAAGCATATTACAGAATGCATAATACTGAATCACTTGACCTGCAGTAACACCTACCAAGCAGTAATTAACCAGAATCTGCCTTTAAAAGAAAATAAAAATTCTCCTATGCCACCTACAGAAAAGCTTGTGTTTCTATTTACTTAATGAGTGAAAAAGTGTTTTACAAATAGTGAGCTACAGTTAGTAATAATCAATAAATTACAAACTATAATCTTACCTAAGTAATTTTCAACATTTTCCTGACCTGATTTATCTACAAAGTATTTAGGGAACTTTGAAGCAGGTGTCCTGACTGTCCCCCACTTACCAAAAATCACAGAACTATAGAATAATTAATATTTGAAGGGTTGTTTGAGGTCCCCTAGGCCAGCACCCTGCTCAGAGCAGGTCTGTTTAGATCAGGTTGGTAACAGTTTTGTCCAGTCAAGTTTTTAAAATCTCAAAAAATGGAGATCCCACAACCTTTCTGGGAAACCTGACCCAGTGACTGGCCACCTTCACGGTCATAGAAAATTTTTATTTTTGTTGAGTTAGAATTTCCAGCTTTCCAACTCCTGTCTGTTGTCTTTAGTCCCAACATTGTGTAAAAGAGACTGGTTCTGTCTTCTCTACAAACTCCCAGTAGCTAGTCAGACAGCAATAAGATTCCTCTTGAGCCTTCTCTTCTCAAGGCTGAACAAACCTGGTTTTTTTAGCCTCTCCTCATATGTCGTCTGCTCCAGCTGCCTCCATCACACTCACTCCAGCACATCAAAGTCTTTCTCATACGGAAGAGACCAAAATGGACGTAGTAATTCAGAATTGATGTCAGAAGTGCTGAACAGAGAAGAATCACTTGTCTTGACTATACTTGACTACACTACACTCGACTACACTTGGCTACGCTCTTGCTAATACAGCTCAGTCTTCTTTACTGCCAAGGTGCACAGCTGACTTGTTCAACCTGTTGTCCACTAGGACCCCCAAGCCATTCTTTGCAGAGCTGCTTCTTAGCCAGTTGGCCCCCAGCCTACACTGCTTGGGGGGGAGGGAGGAAGGGACACTTGCATTTGCCTTTGTTGAGCTTCATAAGGTTCCTGTCAGCCCATTTCTCCAGCCTGTTGAAGTTCCGCTGAAGAGCAGCCCTACCTTCCAGCATATCAACTGTTCCCTCCAATTAGATATAATCCATAAACTTGCTGAGAGTGCACTCTGTCCCATTGTCCAAGTCATTTAAAAAGAGATTAAACAGTATTGGCCCTAGCATTGATCCTTAAGGGACATCATTAATTTGACCAGTTAGACTTTCTCCCTCTGATCAACATTCTTCAGGCTAATCAGTCCAGACAATTTTCTAGTCATGTAATTTTTCACATATGCAGCTCTTATCTCATCAGTCTGGCTAAAAGGATACTGTAAGAGACCATACCAAAGACCTGGCTAAAGTGAGAACATACCGTACCCACCACTCTTCTCTTGACCACAAAGCACGTCGAGGGAGGTTATCCTCCCCCTCTACTCGGCCCTAGTGAGGCCACATCTGGAGTACTGTGTCCACTTCTGGGCTCCCCAGTTCAAGACGGACAAGGAACTGCTGGAGCAAGTCCAGCGGAGAGCCACAAAGATGATCAGGGGACTGGAGCACCTCTCTTATGAGGAAAGGCTGAGAGACCTGGGTTTGTTCAGCCTGGAGAAGAGAAGACTGAGGAGGGATCTTATCAATGCTTATAAATATCTAAAGGGTGGGTGTCAAGAGGATGGGGCCAGACTCTTTTCAGTGGTGCCCAACGACAGGACAAGGGGCAATGGGCACAAATTGGAACACAGGAAGTTCCACCTGAATATGAGAAAAAACTTCTTCACTGTGAGGGTGACAGAGCACTGGAACAGGCTGCCCAGAGAGGTTGTGGAATCTCCTTCTCTGGAAATATTCAAAACCTGCCTAGACACAGTCCTGTGCACCCTGCTGTAGGTGTACCTGCTCAAGCAGGGGGGTTGGACAAGATGACCTCCAGAGGTCCCTTCCAACCCCTACCATTCTGTGATTCTGTCATTCTGTGATCTCCAGGCCCCAGCATCAGATATTCCCTAAGCAGCTTGTGACTCATTATTTGATGATATTAATCTGCTAGACACAAATTTGATTTAACTTCTGTTTCAAAAAAATTTTAGTCGGGAAATTCTGAATGAAATAAATTGAATTAATTTTGTGATAAAAGAAATAAGCATAACATCTTAAATGAATAATTTATTCCACACATTTAACATGTTATATATGGGTGAGTGCATTTATTAATAAAGTTTCAGCTGTGTAAGTTAGAAACATATAAGATCAAGGAGATGGTCCATTGTGAGTACTATCAGTTTAAGGTCAATCAAGTACATTCATTGTGTCATACAAGGTCACTGTAATTTCATTATAACTGTAATATTTTGCTATTTAAATTGTTATTGTCAATACCATCAATTCTTCTTCTTTCAGCACTGAATTTTCAATTCAGGAAAACAACAGCTATTTTTACTCACAATCAGTCTTAATTAATTTTTTTGTTGTTCTTTATTTATTGGGACGAAGCTTTTTGCTGTTTATTTTTCTCCAGTTTATTTTTATTGATAAATAAGTGAAAAAGCAAGTAAAATTTCCAAATGCTGAGGCATCCATGAATGGTTTTGTTACACTGTGTGTCCGGGTCTGTGGGGGGCAAGAATTTTTCTGCTCTCAATAATAATTTCTTATTTTCAGTTAATAGTCTGAGCTGTGTAAACTTTAATAGCAAACCTCAAATACTGTCTAATTAAAATGGTTCTAAAATTCCCTTTCTATGTTCAGATACCATGTCTGCACCCAAAGTGAATGACCCATTTGTTCTTATAGCCTAAGTTTTCCTGCCTATAGGTTAATCATATAGGATTGAGTAAATCTCCCTCATCTACAATAATCTTCTAGAACTCAATTTTATTTAGTCCTATGCCAACCTGCCAAAAAGATTAGTTCTTCTTAATTTTATAGATATCTTCTGCTATCCTTAAAAAAGAATCATGACAATTTACTATACATTCAATCAGAGCCAGTGGAGTCATACTAACTGATTTGTTGTTTCAGGTCATAAAACATGAAATCCTGGAGATTATTAGGACATGAAATTTTTTTTAGAATTCTTTTCACTTAGAAAATTCTTGAGGACTTAGGCCTTTTTATGTGTATTCTATAAACATTAGACTTGAGCAATTTTCCAGTGTCAACAGGTCTTCTGACCTAGCTTTATGTTACAAGGCATACTGGTTGATTTAAATTCATTTCAAATTATTTAACTCTGTGCAGTACATCCATATCACCTTAAGACAAATGTGTTTCAATTTAAAAAAGCCTATTCTTGATGACTTACATGAAACAACACTATGAAAACAAAATAAATAACCTTTAAAAGTCTGTATTAATCTGACTAAACTTATGTACATCTGTGCCATTTGAAACATATTATCTCTTAGGGGAAGGTAAAATTTGGAGACTGTTGGCTGTGATAGGGAGAAAATATTTCCTTCCATTGGTGTTAAGTATATGTGTGTTTAAAGGCAGTCTTAATCCCAGCATATCCCAGTGTTTCTTTCAAATGAATAGGAAATAAGACTACATGAAAACTGTCCAAAGTGCTTTGAGAAGTACATATGCAGGATTAGTAGTTAAAATATTCCCTTGGATCTTGAGTTCATGTAACCCAGACCTTCAAACTCTACCTCCCCACTAAACCAAACCATTTCCAACCTTCAATCATTTTCAACCTTACAGGCTGTACAACTCTAAACACTTAAGTTTTGTCTTCTACACCTCCCCAACGCACTGGAAAATTCTGAAAACTGCTGCAGAACAATATCTATTATTTAATTCTTTAACTGATATCTTTGAATGACACTGTTTCCAACTCGGGAAAGATTATGAGGCTTAAAACTACCTCAGAAACCTTTGATACCATAAGCTAATAAGCTGTTTTACAGCAGTACACTCAAAATGCAGGCTAAAATTGGAAGTAGAGTGTGTACCCACTAGAAATGTATTCAGAACAGCCATCTCTGGGAAAAAAAAAAGGCACACCAGTGATGGTAGGATGTCAGAAAATCCTTAGAACTTAGACCTGGTTTAACTCAGCTGCAACTAAAGCCATTGATTATGATGTAAATGAAACAGAGCCAATACTAAGTGTTTTCAAAGTCTTACCCTAGTGCCTAAGTTTATCATTACTCTTTCAAATCTTGAGATCATGAACATGTAGTACTGATAAACAGAGATGTTCTACCACACCTCAGTCAGGAGACCTGACTCATGCATAATCTTTAATTTGAAGGGTCTCTTTGTCTGGAGACACTGGTAAATTAGATAGATAGAAAAAATGTAAGATTTTTAGCTCTCCTATCAGTAAACAGAACATGTAATTTTAGCAGCATAATTATAAAGAAGCTAAACGGGTGTCGTGGTACCAGGCCAGGTCATCTGAAATATCTTTAAACACTAACAAAAGCAAAGCAAAGAGAAGATCAAGGCTTAGCTTTCAAGTTACAATTATAAACACAAAATGAGTTCTTCTTAATTTTGTAGATACCAGGTCTGCATACAGCATTAGCCATTTTCCAGTACATTTCCATTAGTAATGTCTTTGCTGATTAGTTTTTTTTCTAAATTAGCATGTTTATCCATTAGCATATCAATATTGCTGCCAACCATCCTCTTAATTTTTAGTTTTCTTGTTGCAACAAAAAAATTGCCAATAAAAGCAAGCTTTACTTGAAGCCTTAATTAAGTCTAGTACAATTCTTTTTTCTTTCTTTTTTTAAGCTTTTTTAATAATACTGTGTAATATTTACTCAGATTATAGATTTGCTTTGCTCAATAACACCACTCACTTGAATAATCAGAAACTTCATTTTTTGGTTTGGCATCAACACAAACTACAGTATTTTGCATAGTTTGGAGACGTTCTAATGAAAGCCTTCCTTAAAAATCAGAAAGTCAATGTCATCACAGTCAAAATTGTTTTATAGCATTTCTGAAGTTCATCTTAAGAGGCAGTAACAGGTAGAGACTATTACACATAAACACAGCAAGACCTATTCTGATCTCCTTTACACTGACTTACAACACTGCTCCTGCATTAACCTGCAGAGATGTTTCTGATCAATGTCTTGCATGCAAGAGAAGGGCCAAGCCCAATTCTTCCAAAAGATTCTTTTTGTTCATATTCCTCTTTTTCTGTATCATACATAATTCTTTTCATTGCTTTGATGTGTTCAGTTATATTAATTTAAAGTCAGTCACAGTAGAATAGCTAACACTATGTTTAACAGAAGTATACAGAGAGCTGGCTTGAACATACAGCAATGCCAGCTTCTACTATCGACACTGTTATTCAGGACAGATACTCTCGTCTGACATAATTAAATCTCAACGGTAATTATTTCTGCTGATTCCTAGTAGACTGCTGTTCACGATACGCTTATCCACTTTCAAACACACTATCTTATTAAACTAAATGCATGTCAGTAATTACAAAGCTGCACTTTTAAAATTTGGGGTTTTCTAAAAGTCTTTTAAAAATGAGAAGATAAAGCTTTCCCTAAAAGGATCCCCTGTGTTTCAAAACCAGGAGAGCTCAAACAGTGCCTGAAACTCCAACACCTGATGAGAGAGAAAGGGAGAAGGCAAGTTTGTGTGTGCACTGTACAGGCTGTTGAGAAGCTTTTGTTTTGTAACTCAGTAGGTCAGTTTGTATTAAAGTTATATGAAAATGTTAATTCTCACTGTTTGTTGCCATCTTCTTCAAATAACAAGTTCCTCTGAGCCATCTCGTTAATATATTTCATACGAAATGGGTATTTCCTATTTCATTTCACTGTTTGACAGTAGGAGATGGGGAGACTTCAGCTAATAGTCATGCTGAATCATTAATATTTCTTTTTCCCTCATAAGGCTATCAAAATATGACAAAAAATAAATAAGGAATAAAGTTCAGAACAAACATAAAAGCCAAATATATTCTGAGTTATTGCTGAGACTCCTAAGTTGGATGAGAAAAGTAAGATCAGATCTGCCTCAAATGTCTGAATATTATTATTAAAGATTACCTTTAAACTTTTCCAGTATTCATATCTAAGAACATAAAATATTTTCACAATACAAGTACATTTACTATGAGCAAATGTTTAAACAAAAGAACTAGGAATCTTAATGAAGCACCCTCAGGAAAATGTTTAAACTTTGCCCTTAAGTTTACTTTGTTCACTAATAGGCTTCTATTTCTAGCACTGAGTAGGAAGGATAGGTTCAATGTGTTAATAAGAAAAAAGTAATAATATTTAATTAATTCTGGCTGAACACACATGGTTTAATATACTTGGCAATATCATTCTATCACATGATATGATAATTTAATGGAACTTTTTTATTTAAATTGCTGGCAAGTTTATGAAATTATAAAGCAAATAGGCCATGCACTTGGGTGTAATTGACTGTATAAATGTGTTTTATACTATACTGTTGGCAAATTAGCCAATCCCTGTCACAGAATCAATTATTATCTAGCTGTATTCTGCAAACACAATAGCAGAAATACAGCATTTATAGAAAAAACCACTACAATTGTTAATCTTACATTGTGCATCTTAAAGTCAGGCAATAAACATTCATACACTGTATAATCATCTTACAATAATGCTGCTGCCAAATGAGTGCACATTTAAAGATTCCTTATTGTTGAAGGAATTCCTTAACTGGAGGTGGTGTTTTTGTTTTTATTTGTCTTTTCCTGTTCAGATCAGTGAAGGGAGTAATACATATGTCAGTGACTCAAAAGATATAAGGCTTGACTGCATGACTGAAATTTCCAAAGCTACTTAAGGGACTTGGACACTCAGTTTCTCTTGGTACTGCATCCAGTCTAACCCCCACCTAATGACAACTTTGGTAATTTGAGTACTGCAGCAAAAATTACAAGATGTATTCTCCATGTTTTTAATGCATGCTGTTGTTAAAGAGATCTGTGGGGGTTTCTGAATGAACTGGACATTTAATATATTCCTTTCTAGTTCTCATAATAATATGATTAAAATGATTTGTCTCTTTTATATGTCTCCTTACATGTAGGCCATATTTAAATTATAAGCAGTGTTTAACATAACAAGTTCTTGATGGTGTAAAAATAGAAACGAAGATGAACCCGCTATACTAAGAAACTCAACAACTGCTGTTCTTGAAGACTATATCAAAAGCATAGTGGTTCTGAGCAAGTAAGAGTAAGAAGTCTGGACTGCCATGTCACCAGCATTGCTCCCTGTTTCTACATCCCAGCTGTGCAAGGACTGGGATCAGCAGTTGTATGGACTGTATGAACTGAGCAGCTACAAGCAGTTTCACAAGGCAGATGTAACGGTACTTCTGTTCACTGGAAAGAAACTGAGTGCAAACTTGTAGGCAGATGGTATAGTTCTACTTATGAATGTTTCCATGTACCCATATGTGGGTTTTTATACTATGATCTGCACTGTAGCTACAAAGTGAAGGATGTTCACTGTCACCCAGGTGCACAGAACTGCAGCTCATGTAAACATCCTTCAACTAGCTCATGTACCAAAACAGTTCAGGTATTATAGCAGACTGCACAAGCCCACCAGAACACTGACAGGTTCTTGGCAGCTGAAGCCCACACTGCTACGACTTCAAGACCACAGAGTCCCAGGCTATATGATTTAAAGCTTTCTCAGGGATGCCTGTGCATACCTGTGAACAGATGCATTGTAGATATCCCCAGCACTCTTAATGACATGCAGAAAGCAAGTTGTTTAGAGCTTTGAAAGGCTCTGCAATTCTTTAACGTATCTTTACAGCACTTATGTGGGAAAATACCACCATCCAGCTGAGAGTCATCAGAAATATTCTGTTGTTCTAGGGCCCCAAACTCAGCACTCTCAGTCTCAGCTCCATTATTTACCTAGAAATTATTCTTTCCATGGAACCAAATTACTGATATCAATTTGAAAACAAATCTGCCAAAAGGGAAGGTATCAACCACGAGCTTCTGTCTTAGAATCAGCTCCACTGAGGACGCTCATGAATATATTGTAATATTTCTTATGAAAATGAACCATGATCCAGCTAGTAGTCTTCTTAGAATAGTAGTTTCCTGTCATTTGTAAGCAAAATACTCATCTACAAGTGTCCACTCCTGCATTCCTCGTATTAAAGGTTTAGATCAAGAACTTCCCCAACTTCAAGTGCTCTTCCTTGTGATGTTCCCTTTCAAACTGTGCTAGATTCTAAGTTTCAGGCTCTGATCTGAACCCAGATCTGGAGGTTGGACACAGTGTTTTGTTCTGGATCCTACTCTCCCATAAATGTTAAAGTTACAAGTCTGAGGTGAAATTCTGTCCAGAGCTTCTCAAACAACAGCTACAAAAAAAGTAGGTTTTGTTTTATTGAAAAAAACTTTAGCAAAAAAGGATGAGACAAATGAAGCAGAAAGGGGAAAAAACCCCAGAAGGTTTCTGTCAAAATCAGATAATGGCAGCACCCTGGACTATAATTTTTAAATTACAGTATGGTTGGGACATCTTACAGAATAACTTCAAACAGGGTTCAAAAAACATACTGTGAAAATATTGTCAGGAAATATAAATACGTGAGATCAGGGCACAATAGATGCATGCAAATGTAAGATCTGTATTTCAGATTTTTCTTCTGGGACACAGAAATGAGTTTTGTTTTAACAAATGAGTGAATTAAAAAAATCCTATTTTCCAATGTCACAGCACATGTTAAACCAGTTTTAAAAAAAACAACTCCCCCCCCCCCCAAAAAAAAAAAATCAAACCACAAAATATTTCACTGTTTCATTGGATAGAAAATGGTGAAGAAATTAATGCAAGGACTGAATGGCAATTACAGAGCTTGGACAAGAAACCTTTCAAAGAAAAGAAATGAAAACACAAAGAGAAGATCAGCAACCTCTTCAGAACATGTTGTGAGCTGTTTTATAATGACATAATAATGCTGCCTCATTAGCCAAGTGCTAGCCAGTACTTGTGGTTATATAGGTTTGTGTCCTCTAGGAGGAGAAACTGGTAAGTCAGGTGTATTCATTAGAGCAGTCTTGCTATTTCTAAAAAATGTACTTACAAAATCCCATTTATCTGAGTGCAGTGAGGAAAAAAAGCACAATAGAGCACACCTTTGTTAACCACATGTGAGTCTGCTTCTCCAGCAACTTCTATGTTCAAGAAGCTCTCTGTGCTCATCCCAAGACCATTCAGGTAATTCAGAGATGGAAAGATTCAGACACATACAGCCACTCTCTGTAATACTTTATCTAATAGACTGTACAGCCTAATTGGAAAAGCAATGAAACACTATCATTGATTCATTATTTCTATTATTTATTAACTGCATTACCCCAGACATAGTCCTAAGCAAGGACTTTGATCGTGATCATTTACATAGAAGTATGCTGCTTGTCTATAGAAAAACACTTTTCTCTTGAAAAGGACAAAATTCAGGATACAAGATGTGATGATAATCCAGAAGGAAGATTGCAAGATTTGTTCAAGCAGAGAATTGGGATCTTACACTTCATAAAATATTTTTATAACTCTTGGTTTCATGTACACAGTGGAAATAATTTTCAGCAAGAAGATGGTGAAAATTTAAAAACTAAGGGAATGTAGGTAATTTTGGGGTGCATTTTCTACCAGGAATGAAACACTCTTTCATAGAAATGTTTCTATTAGATACTGAGATATAAAAAGTTGTCTTCCTTTGAAAGCTGGAAAAGAAAAAGAACATAACACAATGTGGACATGCTATACATGTGAATGTTCAAGTTCAAATAGTTCATGTTGTGTTTATGTTTCAATGATAAAGCAACCGTCTATGAAATTCTGCTTTACTTTTTCTTGTCTTTGAATGAGTGGGAGAGTTATAAATAAAATGTTGTTCAAGTAGGTGTATAAATAAATTGGTATAATTAGGTGTCATAATTAAGGTGCCCATTGCTGTTCCAGACACATTTACATAATTGTCAGTGCTAAAATGAAAATAATTGGTTGTCAGAATTACTTCTGTTAAGGCTGATAGTTCCTTACTTTGTATAGTTTACTCTAAGTATTTGTTTAGAAAATATTCTAAACTCTGAGCATAAAATGACTACACACAAGCCAAAATCTTCACAAGCAAACCAGTGAACAAAATTTACCACCTTGGAATTCTTGGAAACAAAATTTACCACCTTGGAAATATCTTGTCTGGTATCTTGTAATACTTCTTTTGCATAGTGGCCAAACTCTGTATGCTTTCAATGTCCTGTATGAGATTTGTGCATGATATGCAAGTAACTGCTTTGCAAATCAAAAAGGCTAAAAACTTCTTGTCTTATAAGAAAAA